>JADRCD010157691.1:0-18740 GCA_019843815.1 Montemys delectorum | reverse complement strand
TGTGCAGTGCGGCCGGGAGCTGGCGCTGTTTACTGTGCAGTGCGGCCCGGGAGCTGGCGCTGTTTATTGTGCAGTGCGGCAGGGTACTTCATAGATGCCTTTTGTAAGTTGAAGGTTTGCGGAACGCCTGCTGAGTCCTGCAATGACATAATTATGAGGTGTGAGGTGACAATGGGAAGCACTTACACAAGCCAGGCCTTCAGCAAGGCCGGGGAAAGGACTCTGATGAGCAACCCATTACAAAAGGAACAACTGTTACATCAATGTGTGAACTGGGTGATTAGTACCTCTATCTTTCTACTGATCTTCAGAGAGGCAACACACTCAAGTTTTCTATGAATAAGTCCTACTAATGGAAGATTCGATTTTGCAACTAAAACTCAAAAGTTCAGAAAAGACCTAAGCAAACCTTAGAAGGATGGATTAAAAATGTTGCCATCTGGGAAGTAGAGACCTGACTAGGCATGCTCTTAGGAATAGAGCATAGAATAAGAATAGAGTGTGGTAGTTCTATGTCTGAAGGCATTTGTGGCCCCATTTGGCTACTTACTGTTAAAACTTATCTTCCTCATGAGTAAATCTTAAAGACTTCTTGCTCTAACCAAGCCTGGAGCTTTTAAGCCAACTCATTCCATTTCTCAAGTTCTCCAGTTTCCTAGCAACCCTCATGTGTGTTGAATTCATGCCACTCTTCCTCTGTACTTAGTGCTCACAACAGTCAATAGTGAGGTCCCTTCACATCTTCTCCTTCCCTAGCTGCATAGCCCTTATCTGTGTAGCCATTGGGCTTCTTTCTTCCTTCCCTCTGTGACCACTCTCTCCTGCCTCTTCTCTTTCTCTGTGCAATTCTTTCCCAGCTGCCTAGAGCAGGCTCCATTCTTTTCTCCTTTCTTTTTCTGTTCTTGTGAGTGGCGTCTCCTTGCTGAACCACCGAACCACTCACAGAAACACCAGAGCATATGTCTGTATTCTGACTGCTCCTGTGTATACAAGCCTGTAGTTATGATCTTGAGGACAACATGGAAACCCCAATGCTGAAGGTCTTCAATGACATCTTTACGAGTATGTACAATGACCTTCTCTTTGTTTGAATGACTTTATATGAGTGCAGGGACCATTTCTCATTCTGAAAATCCTCTCCTCCCTTGACATTCATGGTACACTATCCTTTTCATTTTTCAAACTCATAGATGTGTTTGCATTTCCTTTGTGTTTCAAATGCACTTCACAAATATTCTCTCTCTTGTTCTCTCTCTGTCTCTCTCTCTGTCTCTCTGTCTCTCTGTCTCTCTCTCTCTCTCTGTGTGTGTGTGTGTGTGTGTTCCACTTTATATGGGTTAATGTGTAGTAATCACCATTGCAGAGGTGATTACTACTGTACTGGCTAGTTTTGTGTGTTAACTTGACACAGGCTGCAGTTATCACAGAGAAGGGAGCTGCAGTTGGGGAAGTGCCTCCATGAGATCCAGCTGTGGGGCATTTTCTCAATTAGTGACCAAGGGGGTAGGGCCCCTTGTGGGTGGTGCCATCTCTGGGCTGGAAGTCTTGAGTTCTATAAGAGAGCAGGCTGAGTAAGCCAGGAGAAGTAAGCCAGTAAGGAACATCTCTCCATGGCCTCTGCATCAGCTCCTGCTTCCTGACCTGCTTGAGTTCCAGTCCTGACTTCCTTTAGTAATTAACAGCAATGTGGAAGTAAGCTGAAATAAACCCTTTCCTCCCCAACTTGCTTCTTGGTCATGATGTTTGTGCAGGAATAGAAACCCTGACTAAGACAGCTACAGAGCTCCTCTTTCTCATTCTAGAGAAGTCCTTTCTTGAGACCACGCTCCCTAACAGTTTAGATCACACGCTCCACTGCCTCCGCCTCTTTGCTCCTCACCTGTTTTACTTATATCTGCCTTTTCCTTTCTCAACTCCTGACAACATCTTCTCTGGTTACCTCCCTTCCTACAAACAGGTTCAAAACCCCCCTGTCCTGTCTGCCCTGTGCTGCTTTCCTGTCCTCTCATTGGGACTTTTGTAATCTACTCTCCGACTTAACTTCCTCCTCTGGCTCTTTCTCCATCCCTCCTCTGGATCATTTTCGTCAGCCCTACTACTAAAGGTTTAACTTCCCAAGAGCTTGGTCTTCAGGATTTTCTTTTTATTTCCTATTAACCCATCAGTACTGAGGATTTTATCCAGTTTTGTGGACTAAATACCACATAGTTGATGATAAAACTCATTTTCAACCAACTCCAGATTTTTCTGAACAGTACTCTGAATTAAATGGTAACCTGACATTTTGCACATATCACATACAATGAGAAAGCGCCTTAATTTGTCTCAAATATGCCCTGAAGGAATCTTCTCAGCTGATAGGATCCTCTCTCACCCCACTTCCCAAGCCTCTCAATGTAGGAATGCAACAGTTACCCTTTTTGTCCCCTTGTGCTTATTCTTAACACAAAATCCATCAGCAAGGCCAGGCTTCTCTCCTCCAAAATATCCTCCAATTCCAATTAGTTTCTGGCTGCATTGTCCCAATTCTAGTTCCACTTGGTTTAACATTTAACCTTTGGGCAGATAGATTGCTCTCCACTCTGGTCTGTCCAGTGTGCCCTTTATTGAAAAGCCTGGTCTTGAGATTTGAATCAGAGCAAATAAATTCCTTTTATCCCATGCAGTTCAATGTGAAGCACTCCTCTCCACCATGTTCCTCCTCCCCTGCTCTGCTCTTCATCAGCCCCTGTCTTTTCAATGCTTCAACCCCCACTGACCTCTCTTTGAGACAGGTTCTTTCATGTGTTACCTTTGCACATGCCAAACCTTTACTTTGCCATAGTTTACATATGTTTGCTGATGTTTTGTTGTTGCACATCTGACCTGATCACCTTACATCTTTGTCTCAAATATCTGTCTCACTGTCTGTGCCTGTCTCATGTTCTTGAGCCAGAGTCCCATTATGTAGCTCAAGATGGCTTCTAGTTCATGGTCTTTGTAGACTAAAAGTATCTCCTTCACCTAATAGCTCATCATTTCTTCTGTCTCCACTCTTGTAGAATAGCACTAGCTAAGACTACTTTCCCACCATATTTAAAATATCCTTCCTCACTGTCAATACGCCAGGTGGAAAGCACATACCTTTATCAGTATCTTGCAATTATACTCAAAAGACCAAGGAGTTATGTCTAAACGTTGTTCAGCTCACTTTGAATATGAGTTGTTCTGTGGTGCTAGTGGCTATCACAACTAAAAGAAACCTTCTCAAATGTCTACGGTAAGAGAGTAGATCCATCTTGTTGTAGCCCCCGTTTTTCCTGGTAACTAAAACATAGAAAGTGCCTGGAAATAATCTCTTCAGACCAACTTCTGGGTAAAGAAAGTTGCTACTTGCTCTCTGCTTTGTGTGTGATACAGAAGGAGAGGATTGGAAATGGCTTTACTGAAGTCTTTCGTTAAGATTCTAAGTGTGGGACCTCCAGACTGTAAATTAATTTTTTGACCATGTTAAAAACACCTTTGATTCTTCTGCCATGTTTTGTTAAGCAGTGGTACAATTATGTTATCTATTGTGTTATCGTACCTAATTAATGAATTAATCAATTTACTCAATTCTCAGGCAGAAAGATACTCTGTTTTCTAGTGTTGTCTACTAATTATGCAGTAAATCAAGCCTTTGAAGAGTTTCAACAGCCGTTCATTTTTCATGAATTAATCTTTCTTTGGCTTTTTTCTCTAAGAGTGAGAAAATTGTGTAAACATAGACCTAAGGATATATGAAGTCTGACGACTGTTAAGCATATGCAGAAGTTGTAACAAAATATGAAAAAACATGATTAATTTTCATATAGAGTACTAAAGTCACTGGACACAGAGTCAGTCTGTGCCACAAGGAAGAGAGAACCTGAGGATAAAAGACAGACAGACATGATACCATTGCTTTCTCTTAGGAAATGATAGAAAATTAAATACATAGTCTCTAATGATAAGAATACAAATCAATACATACTAAAAATAAACAATCAAACAAACAAAACCTAGACTAAATGCCTAACTCACACCTTTCCTCATCTTGATATTGATATCCACTTGAAAACAACTGCCATGTTTACTGTCGTAGTTATTACTTCTCTTGCTATAAAGAGATACCATGACCATGGCAACTCTTATAAAGGGAAATAATTAATTGGGCCGGCTTACAGTTCAAAGCTTTAGTCCATTATCATCATGACAAGAAGTGTGGCAGCACACAAGCAGACATAGTGGTGGATGGGAGCTGAGAGCTCTACATCCAGATCAGCAGGCATCGGGAAGAGAGAGTGAGCCCCTGGGCCTGGCTTGAGCTTCTGAAACCTCAAAGCCAACCCCCAGTGACACAATCCTCCACAAAGGCTATACCCAGTCCAACAATGCCACAGGTCCTAATTCTTGAAATACTAATCCCACTCCCTATGAGACTATGGAGCCATTTTCATTCAAACTAGCACAGTTACTACCATCCACTGTAATGCTACCATTTCATAAGATGCTATTGTATGCCAGCAGCTAAAACCCTCGTTCACATCAAGCACATGATTCTAGTTGATCAACAGATCAAAGATTAAAGTCACAATTTAAAAACAATGAAGCTACTATCTGGCCCCAAATCTAACTCAGAGATTTGTGTTATTTTTTTAATTTGTATTCTTAATACATTTTAATAAAGTATAATTACATCACTTATACCTTCCCTTTTCTGCCTCCAGCTCCTCTCATACCCCCATATTAAAATAATAGCTTTTTTCCTTTTAAAATTATTGACATAGATAGATGGTTGTTAGATAGATAGATAGATAGAGATAGATAGATAGATAGATAGATAGATAGATAGATAGATAGATAGAAGAGATATATAGATAAATAGACAGACAGACAGACAGACAGACAGACAGACAGACAGGCAGGCAGACAGACAGACAGACAGACAGACAGATGCACAGTTACATAAACACAATCTACTGAGTCAAATTTTGTTGTTTGTATGTACATGGTTTCAGAGCTGACTCATTCCTGGGAGAGGTCAGCGTTCCATATCTCAGCAGTCATTGAGTGCCTGTAGCTCTTTGTCTAGGGGTAGGACCACATGAGATTTCCTTCTTTCACATTAGCCTGTCTATTGATATTGTCATCACTCACGTCTTGTTTATGCAGCCATTTCTGGAGAGTCAGTATCACAACAGACTTCATGACATTCTGGCTCTTACAATATTTCCACCCCTCTCCATGACTTTTCATGAGTTATAAATATAGGAATTGTGTTGCTGATGTATCTACACCATGATTTGTTGATTGTATCCAATTGTGTATTTCTGTGTGATTCCATTTGCATTAAAGAGAAGCTTATTTGATGAGGAGTGATATTTACACTTATTTGTAGCTACAAGTGTAAGATTAAGATTTAGAATGCAGTAAGGAATTATGCTAGTCTACAAAGTGTCAAAAGTAGATTCTCTTCTAAGAACCACGAGTCACTGGTTAGATTTCTACTACCAGGCATAATTTTCCTCCTGCTGAGTAGAAGTTAAAAGTTGAATTAGACAATTATTGTTTAACACTAGTGTGTGAATGCTGCTATTGCACTGTTATGGATATCTTGCCATGCTGGCCATTGGTATAGTCCATACATGTCAGAGCTGGTTAAAATTATTAGTTGCTTCTCTCCCTTGGCAGCTTGCATAGTACTTTCTGATACTATGAAAGCTAGGCTGCAGGAATTGGTCATGTTAGGTCCAGCTCCAATAATCTGAGTCCTGTGTTCTCCAGGTGGCCTTACCTTCAACCCCTGAGAGGCATCAATGGGCAATAGTCTACATTGTTTAGGCATAGTTCTTATGGGAAGCATTGTCAGCGTAAGTTCAATATATATCCACAATTGGAACCTGGAAGCAAAGAGCATGGGGGAGTGCTACTTACATGGTTTGCTAGGCCTGTTTTCTTATCCCACCTACAACAATCTGCCTAGAAATGGCACTGCCCAGGGTGGAATGAAGCCTCCCACATAAGTCATAAATCAAGGCAACACCACCATAAACTTGCCTATAGGCCAATTTTATGGAGGCATTTTCACAATTAAGAGTCCTTCTTAATTCTGTATTCATGATATATGTGGATTTGTGTCAACTGATAAAAACCAACCGGCACAATTGACTCCTTGTCCTCTTTTCAACTCCACGAATAAGTATACCACTTATTAAGTCATAATACAAAAAAATAAGTTACGTATTTTCTTACTCCAAGAGCAAAGAACCAGGACACATCTGTATGCAAAACAAACAAACAAACAAATGTCTAACAGTATGAACTTTGGTGTTAGTGTCAGATTTCTGGGACTCCAAAAGTCTCAGGCTGGCTTCACTCCATAGCCACTGTGCCCTTAGCATAGTACAAATGTATCTAAAATGCTAGGGTCTGCTCTGAAATTGGTATCTTTACCAATGTCCTCTTATAGGCTCTCTTTGGGGACTCTGACCTTGCCCATGATGCCAACCTTCAACTTCTCTCTACAACCCCTTCAAACCTGTAGTTTCCTCTTCAAATGAGGTTTCTCATTCACTGGTGGCCTGTCCTGGCCACTTAAGATGCCAAGCTTCAGTTCCTTTTCTGCTTTCAAAACAAATACCACCTGGGAAACTATTATACATTACGAAGCGTGGCTGCCAGCACAAGGTACTGCCTCAGCCGACTCTGAACCACAGCTTCTGAGAAAACACTTTTCAGAAGATATCACCTCAATGATCCTGGATTCTTCTTAATGTAAACCTCTCAATTCCAACCAACACCATGATTGCTTCAGCAAAGGGTTCATGTCAATGGTTCTTAATACCAATAACCAAACAAACCTTGAAGGGTCCTGATAGTCTTCGAAGGACTTTCAAACCTCCCTCTAAAATGTCACAAGCCAGGTCTTCATTACTCTAAACATTCTTATCTTCTAAGCTCCAAAAATTAGTCTACTGATCTCTGAGCCACTCCGATGCCTTTCTCAGCCCAAAGTTCAAATGATGCCACAACCCTCCCAAATAAACATGGTCTGTCACAGCAATACCCCACTCCTTGCACCAATTTCCTAGTTGAGGATTATATTGCAATGACAAAACACCATGTCCACCTTGGGGAGTAAAGGATTTATTTTGGTTTACAGTTCCACATCACAGTCCAGCACCAAAAGAAAGTCAGGGCAAAATACTGTGGTATCTAAGGATAGATGTCATTTATTAACATCACCTTATCTTTTTGAAGGACACACAGATATCATTCTCAACAGTGTGTTCCCTTTCCTCCTGGCCTTACTGATCGATATGCATAGTATACCTCCTCTATGCTGAAGTCTGACTGTGTCCCCCAGATGCATATGTTGAAACCTAACCCTCAATGTGATACTATTAGGGAGTAGGAAGGAACTGCCTTGCCCATTCTACCTTGTGAAGACACCATGAGATGATGCTAGCTTTGAGCTAGAAAACAATTAACTCTGGGAGAATCTTGATCTTAGACACCTCAGCTTCCAGAATCGTGAAGATTAAATATATTGATTAGTCAACTAGGTTTAGGTAATTTTGTTAAAATGACCTGAATGGTTTAAGACAACACACACTTACGGAGGTCAATTGTGATGCTCTGCTCCATTTAGTGCTCAGTGCTGTTGATTTTCATCTCTGTTGTGAAATGGAAACAATACTAATTCATCTGGTCTCTTTCTGTGACAGCCATGGTTTACTGAAAGGTCTGAAGAAGGAATATGATAGTGTCTCACAATATGTACTTCTACTACATAATAAAAATCTGGGCAATTTAAGACTTGGAAATATTCAAGATCCTACAACACACACACAGCGGGGCAGAGTTGAATTCCATTTTCCTGGAAAGTTTCCTAGTCTTGGGAGTTATGTTGGTGCGTATTTGCAGGTCTTGTTCAGGGAGCACACAGGAACACCAAAGGTGGTGTAGCAGACTCCCGGGGACTCTCTCCTTTCTTTGACTCTGGGGACTGGAAATCTATAAACTGACTTGGGTCTGCAGTCTGGTGATGGGCCATGTATGTCTAGAGTAACAACTCAATTGGTACCTCTAAACACCTCAGTCTTTTTATTGATTTCGAAAATGAATCAAAGAATACTTAAAGGGTTTGCTTATTAGTTTTAATCCTTGCAAGCCCATGTTTAATTACGCACATGCATGGATAACGCTGAGTCAGAGTAGCTTAAAGATTTGTGGTTGCTTCATTAGCCCTGATACCCATTAGACTTGGCACTCGTCATTTCTGCCACTTTGAGCTTGTGCCATGAAGTCAGCAAGTGTCAGATGCAGCCTTTCCCATGAATATTCCCATGCGAGTGACATGAAGTCAGCAGGTGTTGGATGATTCCCATCCACCTGACCCCCGAGTGTTGCCATCCTAACCAAAGCCAGGATAGTTCTCCACATTATCCTTCTCTTGAGGCCATCTAGAATGGAAATATGTCCCTGGCACTCTCCTCTGATTCGACATTTATTCCCCTATGGTTGTAGTGCTTAAACTCGAACATACATCAGAATAACCATGGTGTGTGAAAAATGCAGGTGGTTGTGCCTAACCAGTAAGATTCCAGTTCCGCAGATGTATGTGTAGGGATGAAGTCTGGGACTCTGCTTGTGGGAACTTCTCAAATGATGCTGAACCCACTGGGGAGGGAAACCATACTTCAAGAATCTCTATGCTAAACAAAGAATTCCCAACTGAGGAATACCGAATGCCTGAGAAGCACCTAAAGAAATGTTCAACATCCTTAGTCATCAAGGAAATGCAAATCAAAACAACCCTGAGATTCCACCTCACACCAGTCAGAATGCCTAAGATCAAAAACTCAGGTAACAGTAGATGCTGGCGAGGTTGTGGAGAAAGAGGAGCACTCCTTCATTGCTTGTGGGTTTGCAAGCTGGTACAACCTCTCTGGAAATCAGTTTGGTGGTTCCTCCAGAAATTGGACATAGTATTACCAGAGGACCCAGCTATACCACTCCTGCGCATATATCCAGAAGATGCTCCATCATGTAATAAGGACACATGCTCCACTATGTATATAGTAGCCTTATTTATAATAGCCAGAAACTGGAAACAACCCAGATGTCCCTCAACAGAGGAATGGATACAGAAAGTGTGGTACATCTACACAATGGAGTACTACTCAGCTATTAAAAACAATGAATTTATGAAATTCTTGGGGAAATGGATGGATCTGGAGAATATCATCCTGAGTGAGGTAGCCCAATCACAAAAGAACACACGTGGTATGCACTGATAAGTGGATATTAGCCCAGAAGCTCAGAATACCCAAGATACCAAGCTCACAAACCACAAGAAACTCAAGAAGAAGGAAAACCAAAGTGTGGATACTTCGGTTCTTCTTAGAAGGGGGAACAAAATACCCATGGAAGGAATTGCAGAGACAAAGTATGGAGCAGAGACTGAAGGAAGAACAATACAGAGACTGCTCCACCTGGAAATCCTTCCAATACACAATCATCAAACCCAGACACTATTTTGGATGTCAGCAAGTGCTGGCTGACAGGAGCCTGATATAGCTGTCTCCTGAGAGGCTCTGCCAGTGCCCGACTAATACAGAAATAGATGCTCACAGCTGTCCATTGGACTGAGCACAGGGTCCCCAATGAAGGAGCTAGAGAAAGGACTGAAGGAGCTGAAGGGTTTGCAGCCCCTTAGGAGGAACAACAATATGAACTAAGTAGTACCCTCAGAGCCCCCAGGGACTCAACCACCAACTAGAGTACACATGGTGGGACTTATGGTTCCAGCTGCATATGTAGCAGAGGATGGCCTAGTTGGTCATCAATAGGAAGAGAGGCACTTGGTCCTGTGAAGACTCTATGCTCCTGTGTAGGAGAATGCCAGAGCCCGGAAGCTGGAGAGGTTGGGTTGGCAAGCAGGGGGAGAGGGAAGGGAATAGGGGTTTTTTTCAGAGAGGAACCCGGGAAAGGGGATATCAATTGAAATGTCAACAAAGAAAATATCTAATAAAAAAAAAAGAAAAACAAAAACAAAAATAAAAAAAAGGATCACTACTCCTCAGGATTTCTTTCTATTTATTTGTTTGTTTATTTACTTACTTACTTATTTAGATTCATGGAGGAAAGTGCTCTATCGAGTTTCCATGTGTCCATCTTAAAGAGCTCCTCAAACTGTAGCCAGCTCCCCAAGCTATGACATCAATGGTAGGC
Organism: Montemys delectorum; assembly: GCA_019843815.1. NCBI lineage: Eukaryota > Metazoa > Chordata > Mammalia > Rodentia > Muridae > Montemys > Montemys delectorum. Next base: position 8,504 of record JADRCD010157691.1, on the reverse strand, counting down.
ATTCTGAAGGCACATTCAAGTCAAAGACAGACCTGTCAAGGCACTTTTCTTAAGTACTTTCAAGATCCAGGCCTATAGAAAACAAGCAAACAAACCTCAGCTTTATATGATGGATGTTAGAAGTTTCTGCAACCTTCTTCTTGGCTCTGACTCGGAATTTGTCCTGCTGTTCTGTGTTGGGGCCATGCCCTGGGTGGTGATCCATGGTAGTGGTGGAGACCAACTAACAAGAAGTAGTTACAACTGTCCTGCAAGCGCGCCTGCTTCCTCGGGCAGAGATGAGTTTCCCATAGGTGAGGGAGTATTTCTTGGGAACTTCCCACACGTTGTTGCTGGATTTCAGATATTGTAAGTGCTCTGAGTTCTCTCCAGATTTTACTTCTCTGTTGTCAAGAGTCTGACACTGCATTCTCCTTGCCATAAGAGACTCTTGTCGCTGTGGACTCAGTCATCATTGCAACCCAGCTGACTTTTGAATCGTACCTTGAACTTTGTCTTTTGTGGATCTTAGTCTTATGTATAAGAAGCAAAGTCTATTTTCCTCCATGGCGGTCAAGAAAGAAGCCTGAATTTCATCCTGGGCTCGGAGAAAGAAACTGCTCGTTCTAACTGAACATAACCAATGCAAACATCATCCCAACCTTGAGTCCCTTGTGTCTTTTAGGTCGTCTTGTGCAAGTAACATGTAGCACAGACCTTTGTGTCCGGTGGGCCTAACGTACTCTGCCATGGTATTATCACTTGTCTGATGCCCTTTGTCTAGTAGCTCACTTGGGGGACTATGTTTTTTAAAGATTTATTTATTTGTTCTATGTATATGAGTGCACACTGTAGCTGTAGAGATAGTTGTGGGCCTGCATCTGATTATAGGGAATTAACTTTTAGGACCTCTGCTTGCTCCAGTTCACTCTGCTCGCTACGGTCGGCCCCGCTTGCTCAGTCCCTGCTCGCTCTGGCCCAAAGATTTATTTATTATTATACATGAGTACACTGTAGCTGTCTTCAGACGCACCAGAAGAGGGCGTCAGATCTCATTACGGGTGGTTGTGAGCCACGACGTGGTTACTGGGATTTGAACTCAGGACCTTCGGAAGAGCAGTCAGTGCTCTTGCCTGCTGAGCCATCTCACCAGCTCTTGGAGACTGTTTTAAATGTCCAGTATACTGCATTCCAACCTTTATAAGAAAGTTCTTTGGGGGCAGAAATTTAAAAAAAGAAAGAAAGAAAGAAAGAAAGAAAGAAAGAAAGAAAGAAAGAAAGAAAGAAAGAAAGAAAGAGAATGGATGATCTCATTAGTTGGTACCATATAACTAATCAATTGGGGGTGGAGCTAAAAGTCAACCTTTCAAAAGTATTACATCCAGAAGAGCATAGCTATGGAGACCAGGGAAGCAGGGAAAACCAGGTAATGTCATCAGAGACACGTTAGTTCAATTCTTGAGAAGTAAAGATGGACACTCATACACTGGAAAGGCTCATTTGTCTCCTGGATCTTGCTGGGAGACATTGCATTACCTTGACTGGCAGTTTCACTAATAGCACATTTAACTGGGAAAGCACTTTTAACAAGTTAATGTAATATGCTTTGCTCAGGAAAAAAAATGGGGAGAAAATTCTGGACAAATAGAAGCATACTGTGTCCCTCCAACCCCAAACCATAGAAGCGCTGCCATCCTTCCTGGAATGCAGGGACGAGATCTGTATATTGTGGTAAGTTCGTACATACCTGGGAACTCTTCTTTCTGTAGGGGAGCTGACTTTCTAAGCGGGGCTTGGGCTTTGATGCGATCAGCAGAAAGCCACATGCGGCTTCTCAATGAATCAGGGCCTCTTCATCCAGACAGGAAAATGAAGAAAGACACAAGAGGGTTTTAATATCCAGGGGTGGGATAGTGTAAATATCCATTTCAACTTAAACCATAGGGCTTGCAAAGCAGTAGAAAAATCAGTCTGCAAGACATTAATAGCCTTGACTGAATAAAAACAGACATCCAGCTCATGCGCAAACAGCCAAGAATGAAGCAGATGATGGAGCTACACAGAGCAAACCCAAAGGCTCCATCACACGTAGCATGCAGCACATCAAAGGTGACGTCTTTACCTATTATTAATTATGACAGCAATTTCTATCTCATAGCATTTCACATAGCAACTGTAACCAAGAACATCTGCAATTTAAACTGAAAGTGCCTTCTGGGGAAGCAGGATATAGAACACCTCCCATGAACAGAAGCAAAGTGTTGCTCATCCAAGTAGTCACACAAACTGCCACTTGCAGTATATGGTGCTGAAAAGTAGCGTCTTCTGTGCCACCCAGTGATGCAGATCGAGCTTGAACGGGAAGGAAAGGACGGTGGGATACTGTGCATCTCTGCTTTGTATGCTGTATTTTATAGACTTACACCAATGCTATGAAAGAATACCACCCTTCAAAAAGACTGTTCAACCAGCACATAAAGAATAACAAACATCTTTCATCAAGAAACAAGCATACAAAAAGAAAAAGACACAAAGGCCAAGAATTGTATGAGAGAATTTTAATTAAAATTAAATGTCTCAAGCTGGAGAGATGTCCCAGTGTCTAAAGCACTGGCTAAACAAGCCTGGATCAGAGTTCAGATTCCCAGAACGCATAGAAATTCTGGGTGGGGATGGCATCCTGTGTGTAATTCCAGCCTCCGAAGATGGAGATGGGAGATTCCTTTGGATAAAGACTAATTATATCAATGAGTTTTGGGTTGGGAGACCCTGCCTCAGTGAATAAGGTAAAAAAAAAAAAAAAATCAAAGATGATTCCCAATATTAACCTTGGGCCTGCATATGCACATATGTGTCTTCACATACACACAATATAAGCTATCACACACATGAAAAATGGAAAGTTAAATTAAATCTCCTATGATGTTTTAAAGCCAAAATTATTTTACTGAATGCTCTTATGCCTAATTGTGAACCTAACTGTGAATCCTTATATTGGCTTTCAAGTACTTACACCATTTCTAGACAGTGGCTTACACTTTAGAGAGCAGACGAAGCCTCTCCTTTATGTTACTAAAGCAAAGGTCCATATAAGTTCCTAGAGATAAGCCATCTCTTCCTGAGCACTAGTTGATGCTTGGTCCAGGTCAATCCCAGGTTTCTACACAAGCTACTAAGAGAACATATCCTTTTAAGATTGGTGTCTATGAGCTGAATGTTACTAAGCACTCTGCATGTGCACTGGAATTTAGAAGTGTATCTCCTGAAGACCATCTGTTAAAGGCTTGGGCCTAGTCTAGTAATATTGGAAGAGGCAATAGACTTTTAAGAGGTGTGGCTTAGTAAAGCCTTAGACATGTGACCTGAGAGGGAATTTTTGGGATGCTAGACCTTTTCTTTTCGTTTCATTTCATTTTGTTTCTTTCCTTTCCTTTCCTTTCCTTTCCTTTCCTTTCCTTTCCTTTCCTTTCCTTTCCTTTCCCTTCCTTTCCCTTCCTTTTCTTTCTTCCTTTCTTTTTCTTTTCTTCTTTTCTTCCTTTCTTTCTTTCTTTCTTCCTTTCTTTCTCTCTCTTTCTTTTTCAGCTTGAAAGGTTCTGTTCTATACTTTATTACTGGATAATAGAAATGCCCAATTGAGACATGACCAAGTATCCAGTCTAAAGGTACTAAACTCCATTTGATAGGATAGATTGATGACCATGAACCCTCAGTCTTGCCATTATGTGAATCCTTATAGACCCAGCTTCATTCTCCTCCAGTGTCTTCTCTTGGAGTTGTACCTGATTGTGTTACCAAATCCATTGAGGAATAGGACAATTTTGTTTATTTCATGTCCAAGAATCACTTGATTCTGAAAGTCTTGTGAGAAGACATGATGAGAAGCTAAATCAGGTGTAGGGTGCAGGATGGCAGAGGAAAGGAGAAGGATTGGTTTTTCTTTCTAATCCCTGCCTAGAGATGTGAATGCTTCCCTTCCAGGTTGTGCTACACTTGGAAGTGTTTCAAGCCAGAAGAATGACATGTGGTTAGATCCAAACTATAATAAAAAAGTAAAGTCCTCTTTACTTGATAAGTAGCCTATGCCATGTATTCTTTTATAACTTAACAGCTTACATAGCATGTCACTTAGTCAGTTACAAAACTGACTTATGACAATATACCACCTCAAGGCCACCTTCCTCCAGCTATGTGAGGTAGTACTTACTGTAAGTAATTTAAAGTGGAACCTGTTGTTTTGAGAGTTTCTAGCAGCCCCATCTTCACAGCGGCTACACAATTTCTTCCCTAGGTCCCCTTGGAGGATAGGGTAGAGAATATACATTGAACCTAACTGATCCATATGTGAGACTTTATTCAGGAATCAATGACCTAAGGCTTTGCCTAAATGAGGAAGGCATTTGTTTGTTTTTCTGACACTGGTGGCTGGATACATAGAAGGCCCTGTCCACTGGGCTCTGGAGCATCTATAGCAGCAACATTCTCATCTTCTATATCTTATCATTGTTTTGGGTATTGGTTATTGGTCCTAAAATTTCAAAACTCACCTTACTTCTTTGATGCTCCTAAGAATTCTATGTCTTCCTCAGAAAGTCACCAGTTCACGTGCTAGGGATCAAACCCAGGGCCTCATTTATGCTACAAATTGAGATACCTCCTTGGCTTCTTTATTTCACCTTAAAACATCCAAAATAAATCTGTTGCTTATGACTAAAAAATCCTCCCAAAATAATATTAAAATTACTCTTCTATGAAGAATAAAGTCAGTTGAGGGACCTAATTCATTTCATAGCAAACAAAAGTAAGCATTGGAGCTAAAATTGATATCAGTATCATTTTAATACTTCACCCCATTGACTTCTCTCTCTAGAATAGACAACAATCTGCATGGTTCACAAACCCATTTATTTGTACCTGATCTTTTTAATGACAGATAATAGGCCATAAGAACATGGTATATAGGGCTAGAGAAATGCCTCGGGGTAACAGTGTTTGCTCAGAAGCATGAAGACCTGGATTTAAATATTTATCACCCACATAAAAAACATCTGTAACCCAGCACTGTTGGGGCAGAGACAGGAGGATAGCTGTGGTTGCTGGCTGCCAGCCTAGCTCCAGGTTCAGTGAGAGACTCTGCCTCAAGAGAATAAGTTGGAGAGCTGGATACATCATGTCCTTCTCTGGCTGCCCTGTGATCACATGGATCCATACCTTCGCACCGCTAAGCACACATACACTACAGTGAACACATGCTCACCCACAAGATGAACTTAGAAAATAAAAAGTATGATATGCTGTGAGAAGAAAAAAATCGATTAAAATGAAATTGTCATCCTAAGTCTCAAGAATGAGCAGCAAACGCTTCCAAAGGAAGAGTCGGGGAGAGCAGAAAGAGAATAAATGTCACAATGAAGTTTTCTAGGCTAAACGCTCCCTTGGGAATTGTTGTTGTAAATATTTAATCTTAATCAGAGGTTTCTACCCTACCTCTTTCATTTAGCTCCCAGATAAAAAACACAAAACTTTTATATTTATAATAAGGCTTTAATGCCCTAGAGCTAAGCAAATATCTACCATCTAAGCTGTTAGAATCTACCTCCCCATCAATAACCCTGAGTTATAATTTGCTGTTTTCCCCACTCTGGGCAGCTCATAACTCCAATTGGCCAGCCCTCATGGCCATGTTTTCATGATTTACCTGTCCCCATGGAGTCTACTCCTCTTTCCACCTTCTTTCCCCTCTTGTGACTCTCCTCAGACTTCAAGCCTGGGTACGGAAACTCTATCTACCTCTCTTCTGCCAGCTAAGGCTGTAGGCATCCTTTTTCAACCAATAGTTTTAAATTAAGGATCAAGGTCACATAGCTTTACTTTGTGTATGCTCAAATTCTCATGTCCCTGGGGGCAACCAGGCCTTGCGGGGGCAGTATTTACCATTATAATACATAGCAAAAGACCAAGTCTGAACTGGAAACTCTGTCAGAAGCACGTTTTCTCTGCTCAAGTATTTTGCAAAGCATCTCCTAAAACACTCCCTGGTGGTCCAAGGCTGTACTCCCAGCTGCCAGGAGGCTGGGACAGAAAGACTGCAAGCTCAGGGAACCGTCAAAAGTGCCCATGCTGTACCATGACCTTATACCTTATGGTGTTCAGCTCTAGTATAGTAGACTTTGTAAAGTAACATGCTATCTGGTTTGTTTCTGGTTTGCTAGTGCTGTGCTCTTCCTCTCTGGCATGGTAGCTTGTATCTAACGTTCTCACTGGCGTTAGGGATGTGTCAGGCTGGTGCCATGGCAAAGCCTTTCAGTCCCTTCTGGCTGGTTTCCCCATTCATTGTTAATGCTCTGTGACTCTGTAGAAACGATTTACCAAGTGTCATTTGACTCTGAGAAGTTTGCCTCAAGGCTCTGCAGTGTGTTCTGAGTTGAGCTCTTTGTAGGTAAATCACTGGCTTATAAGGAAGCTATTTTTGTTGGTGGTCTTAGCTGAATCATGTTGTGCCAAGAACCTTCTCTTGCCATTCCTTGTCCCTTGATTAATTAGATACTTCAAGGGGTATCTTAAAAGCTTAAGTCCACATTATTACATTTAAATATTATTATTATTATTATCATCATTATTATTACTATCATCATCATCAATCATCACCGTCGTCAATCATCACTGTCATTTTTAGGCTTCAATTACTATTTTTCAATGAAGATTAATTACTGTAGAAGTTTCAAAAAAGAAGTGGTCCAATTTAGTGATGCTGGGTTTTCTTTTAGTGAAGTTTTAAACTTCACCAAAGACCACAGTTTCAGAAGTTCCTAAATTTAAAAAGAACAAAGGAGATCATTCCCGGGTTTGTATTCATCATTGTCTGTTCTGAATGAGGGAGCTAGCTGTAGCTGTGCCTGGTGGCCCAGGCCTGTAACCCTACCTTACTTGGGTGGCTGAAGCAGAAGGATTGCTGATCCAAGGTCTTCCTGGATGAAAGAGTGAGTTTAAGGTCAGTCTAGGCAAGTTAGTGAGAGCCTCTCTCAAAATGGAAACCAAGAACTTTAGCAGGGCCTACGGATGCAGCTCAGGGTACAGCACATGCCCAGTTTAAGACCCTGGCTTCCACCTCCATTTGGCTTCTGCCTCCAGCATCAGAACATGTCTGGGGTGGGTGTGAAGTGACAGCTAACTCATTGTAGATTTTTCTGTAGAAGTGTTTATTATAGGAAACAGTTTGAAAGGTAGTGGAAGCACTAAAGGGGAATGGGAGAGGGTGAGCAGCCAGATGTCAGCAGCAAAAAGTTGTTTCCATCTCCAGGGCTATAAAGACAAGTCAAAGAGGTCCTACAGTATCCCTGGGCCAGAGAAGAAACAGAAAATCCAGTTAGTGTTAGATAGAATGCAAAAAAAAAAGAAAAGAAAAGAAAAGAAAAATTCATCAGTGTTCCCTTCTTTCCATCCCTGCCTTCTATGGAGCCTACAGGACAGATAGGACAGAGCCAACCTGCCAGCCAATTGGCAAGGGCTCCTAGAGGCTGTGCACAGCAGCCTTTGTGACGGCAGAAAGGTGGACGCCTTCATGGAACAGCTGTCACAGAGCATTAGCAGAGCAATGAGGAGCAGGTCAGAACCACCGCACTAGAGGAGAGAGCCTGAACCCCCATCCGCTCCGCCTCCTCCCTGGCTCCCTGTGATCAGCTGAGAAGCTCCACTGTGTGAGAGGTTGCTCTGATAATACACACCAAATATTCTGTATGCCATCATATTATAGTTGCTTTTAAATATTATTTATTTACCTTGCCTTAGCTGACTATTTTTCTTTCTTCAGAATATGGAGCCCAATATATGGTATCCGTGCTAATGAGGCCTTGCATAGTAATTGTTATGGTGCTCTTGTCTTGAGAACTGGCAAGGGTCTTGTCCTGTGCTCCCTCAACTTCAGAGTTTGTCTACATTCTCTGACAAAATAAAACATTTCTTTACACATTAAGCTTGCTATTTTTGGCCTTAACTGGGTACAACTGTAAAGAAGTCTCCGGATGATTTCACTGAAAGTAGTGGGAGAACAATGGCTATGTTATTATCATAACTGATATTACATGAAAGGCCTGAGTGCCTGAGGTATCCCAGAGGCATAGGAGGACACAGTGATGAGGACCAGATGAAGGGGTGGATAACAAGAAGCTGGTAATGAAGAAGAAATTAAAGGTCATTTGGTTATTGCATCAATGTTTAAGACAAACTGTGACATGCCAGGCACAGTCCCAGCTACTAGCAAAACAGGAACACTCCACGTTTTCATGGATCTTACCGTCTAGTGGGAAAGACAACAATATGAGTTTAGAAACCAGTCTGTTTTCAGGTAGCTGTGCTCCAGGCATTAGGCACTGCGCTGACAACTCTGAGAGGCTGGCCAGAAACATTCCTCCCTGTATGGTGACTTTGGTACTGAGACCTGGATGCTGACCTTGAGGAAGAATAGTTTTGATAAGCCAACATCCTAGAAGACCGATCAAAACTGATACTTGTTTTGGATAATCAAATCA
>JADRCD010157686.1:0-11657 GCA_019843815.1 Montemys delectorum | reverse complement strand
AGATAGATAGATAGATAGATAGATAGATAGATAGATAGATAGATAGAGATAGATAGATAGATAGATGAAAAACAAGTCAAGGGTGGCTCGAAAGGTGTCATGGGTTGAGGGATGGGTGATTTGGAAGTCAAGTTCTTGCACAGGTGAGTTTTCATTGTGCTTTCTGGACCCTTTCAGCCAGGTTGGCCTGCCCACAGGCTGTCAACAAACAGTATCTGAGGCCACTTTCTATGGGGGCATCTTTGGCTTATAGGACAGTAGCCAGATGTGTGAGGAGCTCTGGCTTCTGCACGCACACTGTGTTTGTCCTGCCTGCATGTTGCATCCCTCAACCTGCACCACCCATGACCCCCGGATCAGGGAACAGGCGTGTCTGGCTCGTGGAGATGTTACCCTGCTTCCCTCGGGATGTGGCTGCTCAGTTCACCATCTCACCATCCCGTGGCTGCCACCGATGAAGACTGTGCTCTAATCTGCTCATTTTCGCCCTCCATCCTTTCCTGAAAATATGGTCCCCTCGGCTTGAGTCAATGCTCTTACCTTCAGCTTCCTCCTTCAACTGCTTGACTAGCCATGTAACCTGTTGCTATGCAGCTTTTCACTGCCTCACTCCCCATTGTTTGCCTTATTCTTTCCCCATTAAGGGTACTCTGTTCTTGTTCCCGTGTACCATTCATCATCCAAGGAAACAGCTCAAAAGTGATCTAGATATTGCCACAATGCAAGGCGTGTGGAGCTTGTTATATGTGAAGAGTTCCTACTCTGTGTCAACATAAAGTGGCAGTTCAACAGTGTGATTGTATTTATTATGCATGGTTCCAAGCAGAGATAAAGTTCAAAACAATAGCATCTACCACAAACAGATGCTTCACAGGTTGGGATCAACACGTGAAAATAGGTGTGTGCATACAGAAAGGTTTGTGTCTGAAAAGGTGGATCCACTAACATGAAGTGATGTGTCATCACCGTGCAGAACATGGTTGACAACCAGTTTTGCAAACACATGGTCACCCAAATCCTGTTTTCTGAATAGATAATAGTGGATTCCAGCTGGTTATACCTCTACTTTACCTTGCAGAGGAAAGGGAGTCTACAAAAAAACTACTTGTTGCCTGATAGAATTTATCAATTTACTGCAAGATTACACACATACACATGCCTATTTTGTAAAACCACTATGAACATATGATTAATATTTATGAAGTATGTAGGTCATTTAAGACCTCTACTCCTCTATAAACACACATACATGCATACACCAACTGTTCTTAAAAACTACAGAAAAATAGTTCACTAAAAGCAATACCTAGAAATCACAAAAAATTATTTAAATAAAATTAAACTTCTTTGTGAAGCACCTGCATCCCTTTGTAATGATTCTAACCAAGGCCAGGATAGATAAGAGTCACAAGAACATAAAGACGGGATGATTTTTTTTCTCCCCAAAGGTTTAATTTTCTACTGGTGTATTTGTATTAAAATAGCTTTAGATACAATTAGACATGTGGAAAGGACTATATAGAGGAGAGAATGCATAGTATAAATATCCAAAGCAGGGATGCTTGTCGTCTGCTTTAAGCAGGCTCCTGCGTCTCAACACAGACTCATCAATTTCAAGTTGATTCACATGTGAGTTTTCAGCATCTGTCCAAGGCAATGGGCCATGAACACATTCTGTGGAGTCACAAGAGTGTCTCTGGAGTCTAATTAAATTCTTGAAGTTTATTGGGAGGATGTCATTATGACCAAGAAAGCCATTTTTAATTGGCTTACAACATTGCTCAGAATCATCTGGAATTATGAAAAGAACAACAAAAAAAAATCAAAGTTTCTGTTTTGAAGCTAAAGTAAGAAACAGAAGAAATACATCTCTGTCTCCTCTCTGCCCTAACCCAGTCATCATGTCCCCAGCTGACTCCAAATCCCTGCCTCCAGTGATCTCCAGTACACACGGGTCCCCGAGGTCATCTATACTCAGAAGCACAAAAACTGCTCCCCTACCCTGCGCTTTGCACCACAGCAGCCCATGCTTTGATCCCTGGGTTGTGCTTCTCTCTCACCTGTCTCAGCCAGGCGGGCTTCCCTGTGAAGATGCCTCACTGGTCCTTCCAGTACTTGCAGGGCCTCTGACGCCTTCTCCAGCATCCTGCACACACGACACTCGGTGTTTCGTTTAGAATATGAAACCTTCAGGAATAGGAGAGTTAAAAATTGGGCTGTTCATATAGCATCTCTCCAGGTAGCCTCTTTATTCTCTAACAGATGGTTTTGTTGGAGGCTGGAAAAGCCGTCCGGTGACTTTTAGGTTACTTTACATAGCAAGTGTCTACAAGGATCCCTGGGTGTAGATGACTGCTCTTGCTCAGTCCTTTCCTCCTGGAGTGTCACCTCTATAAAAGTTGTGAGGTTAGGAAAGGCCTGGGCCAAATCACTTTTGCCAAGTATTCTGTTTTATTGAGTGTTAAACTAACATGTCCTATTCTGTAATGCACAGCCCAGCCCATCCTCAGTCGAATAATACATTTTCAGTGATTCTGAAAACGGGCCGTGAAGCCGTCTGCCACATGGCTCATGTTTGCACAGCTCCAGCTAGTTACGATTGCCGAAGCTGACAGTGTGACTCTGCATCTGATTAATTAAGAATGTGTAAAAGCAAAGTTCTTGCATTATAGCTCGTTCCTTATCTTTGTGTCTTTTACTGTGATGTTGTAGAACTTGGATCATATGGAAAACTAAAATATTATGACACAATGACTGAAGAAGGTAAGAATGATTTCAGAATTGTATGCCCCTGGCTTTTTTCCTTTTCCTTCTTTCATTTATGGTGTCTGTTGCTTGCCCATTTTTTTAACCTCTTTATTTTCTTCTTTGCATGCATGATCTCAGTAACATTGTGTCATTTTTGGTTGGTTAGTTTGTTTTGGGTTTTGAGTTCTACATTTTTGTCTTGTTTTTTGCCATTGTGTTTAGTTGGAATTAGAGACGTGCAATACCATGGGTAATTTTGTTATTCCATTCAAACAATCAAACCATCCTGATTATATAACACACGCAGAGAAATGGTGTCCACAATACAAGCACAAATCAACACCCACATACTCACAGGAACATACGGAAACATGTCTGCCCAGTGCTCGCCTGGGATGCCCTTCTAGTTACAATTTCAGAAGTGGGTTAAGTTTTGATGGGTTTATTGTTTGTGTAAAAGCAACGAAATACCTAAAGTAGTGTGTACACCTTAAACCACCCTAAAACCCAGTTCTCAAGCAGAGGGCAGTGGCCTGTGTCCTCAGGTCCTACTATCCCTGCCAACTCAGACAAGAATCTTAATCTGATAGTCTAGAGCCACCATTCCAGTTGCCAGACTTATCTCTAGGAGGCTCCCACTCTGTCAGGTTGGGTGAGTCACTTGAACAATTTCCTAAGTCGGGATTTATTCTTAAATGTACTTACTAGTGGATTCCAGTCCCTATCTCAGAGAGCAACCTTGTCCCTGGCAGAGTCACTTTTCATAATTATTTAATTCCAGAACGGAATTCATAGAAAAGCAATTCAACATTTTTGAATTCTTGTAAAGGGACTTGTCTCCTCACCCCAGCTGTCATTCCATCCCACTCACGTCTCCACATTTTGAGGAATATGAAATATTTATTTAAAAAATCATTTGGGGTTTTTACATGATTCTTCCTCTGACACCAACATGCAATCAGAAGGTACCCTAGATGTCCTTCAACACAGGAAATTCCCAAGTGTGTTGCATATCTTGCATTCAGCTTCCAGTATTTCTTAGCTGCCTTAGTTTACCAAAGATTTCCTAGTTGCTTTGCATGCACAAAGTGGACCATCTGACAGTCCTGTATAAACCCATTCTCAGTCCCTCCCAGTTCTGGCTTCTGTACATAACTGGGCCCTTCTCTGTTGCTCTCCTGAGTTTCTGGTTAACCACTGCAGAGTTATTAAGTGGTCTGGCCACTAAGAAGATCTTCATCAGAGTCCTGTCAACATTCAGAGAGATACAGGTCTTTGGTCAGTGCCCTTCCACCAGGTAGTAGGTGGAAGGGAGCCCCCAGCCTGGCTGTCGTTTGACTTCTGGCTTAGGGAGAGGGTTTGTTGACTCTCACTAATCTCCACTGTGTCCCTTGTGACACCCTGCCCATGGCCTACCAGCCCCTCCTCTCTCTTGCCTCCCTGTCACTTTATCAACCCTTTCTCTGTTTCTCTCCTTCCTCTTTGTACAGCCCTCTGAGCAAATGCTGTTATGCAGCCACTCCTTCCTCTTTCCCTGTACCCCAGTTAAGACCATGTGGAGATTCAGGAGTAGTACTTGCAGTCTGATGATATTACTTGCTAATGATTGAGATTTGGTGGAAGAGAACCAAAATCAAACTGTTGTCTGGACTAAGAACCAATGATGTCCTTAGGTTAGGAAGCTTGACTGTTGGTGTCTCGGTGGCTTCATAGATCACCTTTTACCTCCTTCATCATGTTGACTGTCCCTCCTTTCATCCATTTCCCACTCACTGTCTAATTCTTGGCTAAACACCCCTCCCCATGATGATAAGCAAACAATAACTGAAGCAGTATTCCATGACATATTCTCCTGTGATGTTACTGGTATGCTTCAACACCAAGGAAGGAAGGGAGCAGAGGACGGGGCCGTATTTAAAGCACTAAGAGACTTTTGACTTTTGACTTCTCTACCAGGAGACTCTTGGTCCTCGGCTGTGCTGTCAGACACCACAGCCTACAGTGAATCATGCAGACAGTGAATCAGGTCTGCAGGGTACTCAGGCTTCTTTGATCAGAGAAATCTTTCTTATGTGGATCTTCTTGTGGGACCATCCAGGAAATGCTACCTAAGGTTAACCCTTCCTCTCGGATTAAAACCTCTGAAAGAGTAGTCTTCCAATCACATAGCAGTTCCTTTTCGGTACCAACACAAAGGAGACCATGGGATAGTGCTTCAGGCCTCCCAGACCACACTATTTGACAGGAGAAGCCAAGTTTGGCTTGAACCTAGTTCTTGGATTCCATCAAAGAGAGCCAAAGTCAACTTAGATCCCTCAGACCTGACAATAGACATTCTCAAGGGCTTCTCACCTCTCACTTTAAAATAATAATCATAACTGTGACTTATGACCCTCCATGCTGTGCAGTGGAAGGGAGTATAATAAGGATGGAGGCATCTGGGGCAATAACTATTAGTCACCGCCTTTGGGAAATACTCTGCTCCATTTAAGCAGTCTTACAGTTTGAGCACTGTGACTAGCCTCCAGTAAGGCTTTATTATGTCGGCTCATATGATAAGTCATTATTTATAGCTATTTACAGGGATTCTCTGGACATGATGCAAGATCAGCTACTTGCAGCAAATCCTTTTTATGCTCCTTAAATGGACCAAATGGAAAGATGCATTATACATACCATCTCATCTCCAGAGAAGAATGGAATAGAGGTTTTTAAATACTGTCCTACACATAGTTGGCACATTATTTTTGGGCACCTTCTTGTGCTAGACATCCAAGTAGGTACTCTGAGGAGACATGACCGAAGAGCAGGCAGTCTGTTCCCATGAAGCTTACAAACAAGAGGGAGTGGTAAGGCACCAGGAAGAAAACGGTAAAAACTGGAGAAGTTCAGAAGAAGGTGTAGAAAAGATGTCTGCCAATGGGGGAGGGAGAAGATTTTGTCAAGAAGGGAGTCTTTGAATGAGCCCTAACAAGTCAGTAGATATAGGATAAACTAGATAAGGAAGATGGCAAAAAAAAACCAACTGACTGGGCTGAGAGAGAGAGGAAGGTGGAGGCCACTCCAGCATAGTGAGGTGCCTGGATGCAGGCTGGTAGGTCTTGTAAATTTTGTATTGTCTCCCTACCATGGTCACATGGGTAGGCTGTAATGGCACTGGGAGAAATTAAGTCTTGGCTCATAGAAGTATCTTGGTACTTGAAGACATTGAAGTTCAGGGGAGCAAAATGATTCATCTGGGAATAATAGAGGCAGCAAGTGATGATGGGGGCGGGGGCTGAACTAAGTACAGCTCTGCCTTGTGCAGGTGGCTCTGGGGAGCACGCCCATTCCAGCTCTCATCTACCTCTGTTTTGGTTCGTCTCTGTAATAAAGTACTAAAACAGATGTAACAGCCCAAGCCATCTCTTCATCTGCATGAGGATGGATGTGATGCTAGGAAGGATCAGGAGCAAGCAAAGACAGTCTGCTTGGAAACTTCTGCCGAGTGGGAGACATGAGATTCGAAGGCTCTAAGACATTAAGCTGGCAGAGAGCAGCGGGTCATCCATCTCTCAGCCTCGGGACCCTAGAGCAGGCAAAGCCCCAGCCCTACCCCAGTCAAACACTGCTTCTGTAGTTTTACTCCTGTTCCCAAGAAGATAAGCTGCCCAACCTGTGTGCCCCCTTAATAATAACTGCAGAGGGATCGTTTTACAGGCATGAGAGGTTAGGGGGCTTTGCTTTCCCAGGGGCTGTGTCCGCTTTGGAACAAGACACCTTTGGAAAGTCTAAAAACAAATGTATAAAGCTAGTTCAAAGACAGTGAGATGGCTCAACAGGTAAAGGCACTGGCTGCCAGGTCTGATGTCTCACGTCCATCCCCAGGACTCACATAGTGGAAAGAGAGAAACAGTTCCTACAAATCGTCCTCTGATCTCTAAATACACACGGAGAACAAGTTCCTGCCTCTCCACCACCACCACCCCCCAAAAAAATAAAACAATGTACAAAAGAAAAAGTTATCTCAACCTATTTTTTCAGGCTGAACCCAATGTCTCAAGCATGCTAGGCAAGCACTCTTTCACAGACTGACCTACTCTCCCCAACCTCGGTTTATATAATAGATTTAAAGCAAAGGCAACATGCCTAAGTAATCCTTTTTGCTCTATGGGGATCAACATTTTATAGAGACAGGTAGGTGGCTGGACAGTTACTTTGGCTGACATCACTGAAAGCCATGATCTGTAGCCAAAACTGCCTACATCATTATTGTCCTGAAATGGCTGCCACTCAACAAAGCCATTTGCAGAAGAGAAGATTTCACACACACACACACACACACACACACACACACACACACACACCAAAAAAACCATTCATTGATCATTAGCATAAATAAAAGTAAAGTAGAAAACGTTGTGAAGGTGAGAACAAAAATTATTAAGACCTTTCCTAGGTGGAATTAAGCCTGTTTCATGACAACCAACGCCCCTATACCTCACCAAGACACTATTAATAGCGTGCATGAATCTTGGGGCCCCAAACTAGATATATGGCTAGATTTTTTTTAAGAACACATTGTTTCAAAGAAACAAAAGCACCAAGCACCACACAGTCCTCCAGCCATCCAATGCTCTCTTCCAAAGACAGGTAGATTTTGGAATACTGTTCAGCAGTGTTCTCCATTGCCCAAGATATATCCTTTAAAACCATAGAAATAAAGCAAGTTTGTGGGTTTGCCTTTCCTATACATTTTAATCATTGCTTGAATATGTATGACTATGTTGTACACACTGATATTATCAGGTAGGGTTGACTCAACAATAAATCCAAATTAACAATGTCTTGATCAGGTAGAGGTTTATTTTTCTCTCAAGTGTATGACCAGGAAGATATGGTTGTCCTACAATAATTTAAAACCCAGGATCCTTCTACCCACTCTGCTGCTTCAGCACCTAAGGTACCTACCTTATGGGCTCCTTGTGGTCCAAGATGTCTGCTGCTGAAACCCCAGGATCACATCTAGAGTCCCAGAAGGTGAAAAGCTCAAAATGATTCCATAGTCAGATAGTCACAGCCCCTCCCCCTCAGATAGTCACAGCTCCACCCCACACCCTCAGATAGTCATAGCTCCTCCCCCTCAGGTAGTCATAACCCTAGCCCCTCAGATATTCACAGCCCCTCCCCCTCAGGTAGTCAGAGCTCCTCCCCCTCAGATAGTCATAACTCCACTCCCTCAGATATTTTCTTTTTATTTCAAGGGAGCTTCTCTGAAAGTCCTTTCAATAAAACTTAAAAGATTTCAATCCTCATCCACTGATCTTTCCATCATCACTCCTCGCTATGAACCTAGCATTACACAGTCAAGCCTTATCACATGGTTAGTTTCAAGACAGACAGGAAATGTAGTTTTAAAAAAAATTTTTGGTAAATTACTGCCCCTAATAATTAAGTAGTAAGTCATTAGGAAATGAAAATAGAAGAGGCACTGATGGGCACCTTGAAGTCTCACGACAGGGAGATCTCACTTTCAGAAACCTGTGTGTGAGATGAAGGCAGAGATAGAGGCAGTGTGTGAGACCTGAAAAGCTCATTGTAACTTTGGGAGTCCCAGGAGATAGCCAAGCAGAGACCCTGAGAAGGGTTTTATAAAAGGCTGAGCTCGGCAGAGCTGTTGGACGGAGCTCTAGATGTAAATTTGTAAGTCTTTTGTGGTAACACAACTGGATGCTAATATGTCACTTGTAGATGGGAAGAGATGGCAGCCGACTGAGCTTTGGTGACTCCAAAGCTGTGAATCTACAAAGAAAGAGGAGGCCCAATTAGGAAAGCCACGAGGTGAGAAAGAGGTCCCAGAAAGCAAGGGAAGGTCACATTCCAAAGGGGACAGCTAACAGATCAGAGTAGCAATGAGTGGGCCCACGAGAGCAAGACATTACCATGCACTTCCCTGTTTGGAAGGTGGTGGCGTATCATGGTGATGGTGTCTAGAGATAGCCTTAAAACATTGGATAAGTGACTGAGAAGAAACATGCTTGCAATGTGTGGGTTGCAGCAGAAAGGGGCTCAGGATGATGAGGCTCTCCTGTGTGGCGTTGCCATGTTCCTAGGGTTAGCAGCAGAAGGATTAGTAGAGAAAATCATGTTGAAGGGTTAAAATCTTTCAGAGAAGGTTAAAAGGAAGAATTGGGTACAGAGATGGTGGGGTTACTGGTTGAAGGAGATGTTCTAACAGCAAGGAGAGAGTTGTTACAAAGGCTATAGATGAAAGGGGGCTTCTGTACACAGTGTCTGAGTTGGAAGAAAGAAAATGAAACTTGCAGAGGAGAAGTCAAGGACAGTGGAGGTTTGCTGCCTTCAGAACGGGGAGGTTGCATCAGGTTAGGAACAGTCAAGGCCGTCTGGAGATGTGAGTCTGGAAGCTGCTGGGCGATGCAGACATCCTACTGGGATAGAAGGAGGTTGTTTATATCTACGAACAGCCTAATGGTTCTCACCTTGCTTGGACTGAGTCCATGGGCCATCTGTCATGGGAAGCTGTGTCTGTCTTGTCAGAAGGGAGAACTTCAGGCCCCTTGGGGATCAGCTGGTGGTAGAGCCATGACGGGAGGAAGAAACCAACCTCCTCCCTCCATCCGAAGAGAAATTTCAGCCCAGCCCTAGAAAGCCCTTCTCCTCAGACGTCTCCAGAGGCAGGATGGCCTTGCTGAGGGAGGACAAGCCTCCTTCTCTGGAGAGGTGTGATCAGATGTTGAACGCCCCTCACTCATATCTATGACTGTCCCTTAGGAAGTACGACATCCCTTGATGGCTTGCCATCCACTCCAGCCTCTCAGCACTTGGCCTTGTAGCTGGTTAAGCTGAGGAATAGTAGGTGCCTCTTGGGTCGCACACCTAAACGGGAAACCCTAAGTATTGTTTGGTCCAGTTCACAAGCAGTACAACAGCTAGACCATTGGAAGAATAGGTGGTATATTCCCTTTTTATTACCAGCCCAGACATTTACCAGGATATCACATGTTAATTTTAAATTAACTAGAGCTACTTTTTATTTTAAAAAAAAATTACATTCATACAAAAGTAAAAAAGAAGCACTCCTCAAGGAAAGACAATGAAGTGTCCTTTCTCCTCTATAATCTCCTTAACAGTGGTTCTCAACCTTCCTAATACTGGAACCCCTTAATACAGTTCCTTGTGGTGAGCCCCCCCCCAACCGTAACTGTAGTTTTGCTACTGTCATGAATCATAATGCAAGCATCCGTTTTCTGATGGCCTTGGGTGGCCTCCGTGAAAGGGTCATTCAGCCACAAAAGGGCCAGGACTTGAAGATTGAGAACCTATAGTGTAGATACATACACCTAATGCAAATACCTAAAAACAGAAATGCCACGTCAAAGAGTATTGCATGCATATCTCACATTCTGAAAGACACGTCCAAAGCCCCCTCCATTGTGGCCTCACCAATTTCTGGGCTTGGAAGAGCCTCAAAGGCAGGATTTAAATAAGTGCTTTGAAGAAAGATGTTTCCTGACTCCATAGCCAAGCAGATAGATGTTGTCATAGAGCTACCTTCTTGTTTTAGAGACCTGGAGTTTTTTAGCAGAACTGAGTTAATAAAGCCAGGGTACAACAGTGGTTGAAGTGATTGCCCTCTCAAATTTAAGTGACAAGGCTGTTTCTCCTATACAAGATATCCAATTCCAGACCCCTGACACCCTCACAGAAAGCCCGGAAGCACAGTGTGGGACTCCTCTCTACGTCCCAATGAGGGAGGCTGGATCTCCACTGTGCACAGGCACCATTGCCCCCTCCACTGTGCAGTAAGAGAGGTGGGAGCCCCACTGTGCACAGACACCATGGCATTTTCTACTTTTCAGTGACTGAACAGGAACCCTACTGTGTACAGGCACCATGGTCCTTCCTGTCATCCAGTGAGGAAGGCTGGAACCTCACTGCCCAGTCACCATTTCTTTCCCTATCTTCCGGTAACCAAGGCAGGAGCCCATATACAGACACCATTTCCAGTACTGTGTTATGTTTCATTCATTCAACTCATGGTTAAATTCATCCAGTCCAATTTTTCATGGCCCGAGAATTTTTAAGGTATTTGAACAGATACTTTCTGGAAGGTTGGGCTTCATCCAGAAAACAAGTATCTGAACTCACCATGACTTCTTCAGGGATGTATTCTGGCAAGTGTCTCCCTGGGACTGGATCTTAAGAAGACAGAGAGTAAATGTGCATAACCAAACTAAGCAGCTAGTTCCAGGTACTGGGTCTGTCAGAGAGAGCAGCCCGAACCCTGTGGGCAAAGCTGCCATCCTACTGAAGACTGGGACCAGGGAGTTCTTCCTATGAGAATACATCTGCTGCTCAAATGCATTGCATCTTATTTTCCTGATCTAAACTGTCAGCAGTAAAAGCAGAAAGATCAGACTTGGCAAGCTCAGGCTGATTTTGCCACGCTGCATATGTAGAAGGTGTTAAATGGCAGCAGAAGGCAAATTGTGGATGCTTCACCCTGTCTATTCCTGACATCCCTAGAGCTCACGAGGTTAGGTTGCCTCGTCTTCATCAGTCAAACCGAAACACCGTTATTCTAAATTAATTTCCCTCCCCCCAGCACACATACAGCTTTGTGTGTGTGGGTGTACATGTGTGTGAGTGTGAATGTGAAAAGAGAGAATAGAAGGTCTGGAGAGATGGCTCAGCACTTAAGAGCACTAGCTGCTCTTCCAGAGGACTAATGTTCAATTCCCATGGTGGCTCACTGCCGTTAGTAACTCAAGTCCCAGGGGACCCGACACCCTCCTCTGGCTTTAGTGGGCACCAGACACACATACATGGTGTACAGACAAACATGCAGGTAAAATTCATGTGCTCATAAAACAAATAAATGAGAGAAAGAAAAGAAGGGAAGGAAGGAA
>JADRCD010157684.1:0-13492 GCA_019843815.1 Montemys delectorum | reverse complement strand
TTATTCAGCTTACTTCCATGTTGCTGTTCATCACCAAAGGAAGTCAGGACTGGAATTCAAGCAGGTCAGGAAGCAGGAGCTGATGCAGAGGCCATGGAGGGATATTCCTTACTGGCTTGCTTCTCCTGGCTTGCTCAGCCTGCTCTCTTATAGAACCCAAGACTTCCAGCCCAGGAATGGCACCACCCACAAGGGCCCTACCCCCTTGGTCACTAACTGAGAAAATGCCCCACAGCTGGGTCTCATGGAGGCACTCCCCCAACTGAAGCTCCCTTCTCTGTGATAACTGCAGCCTGTGTCAAGTTGACACACAAAACCAGTTAGTACATCTAGTAACTCTTTTGAAGAGTGAACCAATGTTTCTTACCACAATGACAACAACACAATTTCTAGACATAGGGAGCACAAGGAAGAATGGGAAGGATGCTGAGACTGGACTGTGTCCAGCAAGCAACTTCACCAACATCCAAGGGAAGGGAGTCACAGCACAGTTCAGCACGTGGAGACACTACCCAGATACTGGACTTTAGAACAAGTGTTCTGTGGTTCTCAGGCTCTCTACAGACAAGGGACTCTGCACTCTCTCATTAGGCATCTGTATCTCGAAGTCTCTCTCACTGCGCCATTGTGCAATGCACAACTCCTGGCAAAATGAGGCAGCTAGTAAATAGCCTCTTCAGTGTTACTGTGGGTTTAGATCTGGTTTTATGCTAACATTCAGTAATAAAAATCTCACAGTTCCATTAACTCTCTTATACCTTCAAATTCATTACTTTTAA
Source organism: Montemys delectorum (assembly GCA_019843815.1). Lineage (NCBI taxonomy): Eukaryota > Metazoa > Chordata > Mammalia > Rodentia > Muridae > Montemys > Montemys delectorum. The sequence goes on along the minus strand of JADRCD010157684.1, from coordinate 12,713 downwards.
AATTGAAAAAGTTCTTACCCGTGACTTCAAACCAATAATCTGATGCAGTCAGGGAAAAAAAAAAAAAAAAAGATGTGATAATATTTTTAACTTTCTCATTTACGCAAAGTATGTGGTGTAACAAATCTAAAGGTTGGTTTTCACTGTACTTATACTTCTTCATAGAACTTTAGACAAAATTTCTAAGGTACAGTTTACCTCTGTGTTCCGTGATAAAATGCAGCTAAAATTTACACTTAACATATTGTAGCCGATTCCAAGTGATAAGCTACCATTTACAGATTCATTCACCTACCATGCTAGGTAACAACCACAGGAATACAGACAAGGAGCCCAGAAATGAGGAGGGTGTATTCCCTTACCTTCAATGCCTTCATATCCAATTAAGAAGGAAAACTGCATGATCAGGAAGCACATAAGATACACAGGACACATACGGAGTCGGGGGTAGGAAAAGCTAAGTCAAATTATGCCAAGATAGGATTATCTAGCTAAAGGGGACAATGCAACAACCAAAAAGAAGATACAAAAGCTGACTATTTGGAAAACTTCAGTAATCTGGCAGAGCTAGGTTAGGAAAGTGTGGGCATACATCATGCATTTAACATGACAGAAGTAAGAATTAATAAGGACTGCCTGATCGTGAAGAACTTCATATGCCATGTCTAAAAGTAATGAAAGTTTCAAAGTGCAGGCAATAGAAAGTTATCAGCATACACTAATGGAAGCTACAGAATGAGCAGATTAACATTTCAGGAGCATCACTCAAGAAAAGAAAACATGCAACACAAAGGGGAAGGTGCTGGCTGGCATGTGAAGTCTTCTAACTACAAAGTGAACTCACTAGAAGTGAATCTAAGTGAACACAACACTTCTAGGCATACCTCAGAAACACACTTCTAGGCGTACCTCAGAAACACACTTCTAGGTATACCTCAGAAACACACTTCTAGGATCACCTCAGAAACACACTTCTAGGCGTACCTCAGAAACACACTTCTAGGTATACCTCAGGAACACACTTCAAGGTATACCTCAGAAACACATTTCTAGGCGTACCTCAGAAACACACTTCTAGGCATACCTCAGAAATACATTTTGTAAGACTAGAGAACAACTAACTGAAAATCAAGGAGACAGTAACAAGTCACAGATTTGTACCCAGAATTACTAGACTAAGATTATGGCACCTCCCTCAAAAATAATAAGCAGAACAGCATGAGGATGGAGAGGACAAGAAAGTTTATAATAGAGAGCTGCCTGGCCTGGCCTGGCCTGCATGATACAGTCAAGGACTCTGACAGGGGCACACACAAATAGTAGTCATCTACCATTGCACTGAATTTCTAAACAGGTAGCTCATCTGGGTCCTTTTTGAAGATTAATGGATGGACAAGTGGGTAAAGGAAGGAGGGAAACATTTTGATCTGAAAATAAACTCTGAAATTGGTCAATGGGAAGTCAGAAAAAGCCAAAGGTAATGAAGAGACAGCTATCTGAGATCAAATCCATCTACTCCTTAAGACAGAGGGAGCCACCATCTTGACTTAGGCCTATACTTAATACTAGTACTTATGAAATAGTCAGAAAGATCAGAAGTTCAAGGTCAACTTCAGCCACATAGTAAGTTCAGAGCCAATCTGGACAACATGATATGCAAATAGTCCTTACATAATTTGACAAACCACACCTAGTATGTTCATAGTTGTACTTCCCAACCACACATTGGACTACAGCATATTTCAGCCCTGTCCTACTTTAGACTGAGATACTGTGGGATGGTGAGCTGTGCACAGACAGCCTGGAACCGGGTGACCCTAAGGTATGGTAGGTGTTCAGCCATGCCTCCTGGGCCCCTGGCTGGCTCTTGTAGCAGCTACAACCTCCCACAACCCCCTGCAGAGAGGTGTGGCCATCAGTCATGCAGGCAATGCCCGGAGCTCCTGGTATTCAGTCTGGACTCCACCCCCACAGTTACCTGGCAACAACCAGCACAGCACAGCCCACTATAAAAGGGGCTGCTAGCCCCCTCCTTGCTCTTTTACCTCTTATTCTCTTGCTCTTACTCTTGTTCCCTTGCTCCCCCTCACTCCACCTTCCCTTCTCCCGCCTCTCCATGTGACCATGGCCAGGCTCTACTTCCCTACTTTCCCCCTCTCTCTGCCTTTCTACAATAAACTCCTTAGAGTCATGGACTGCCTCTTCTCGTCCGGATCCTCCATCCGTGCTGGAGCAAGAGAGTGGGTCTTTCCTGCCAGGAAGCCTCCTGTGCTTCCAGCCAAGGCTGCCAGCCAACCCAGGCCAGCCAAACCAAGTTAGCCACCCAAGCAAGACAAGGACACCTGAGACTGAGAACCTGTTGTCCCTGGCCTTCCTGCATGTCCGGGGACCCCAGAACTGGCTCTTCTGCGGTACCCAGGGGTGTCTGTGGGGCCCAAGTCTGAGCCTGACTCCGTCAGTTCCGCAGAGACCCCAGACTGCACCTTTTCCCACCCCCAGAGCAGGGTCATGTGGCTTCTCACAGCCCGCCCAGTGGTTCCGTCCGGTGTGTCCGGTGCGTCCGGTGTGTGCAGTCAAAGTTCCTACGTCCAGCCTCACCCAGTGGCCCTAGCCTCGAGAGGACACGGAACTCCATTATTGTCCCACAAGATACAATATTTACTATAATGGCAAATTCATTCGCATCTATTTTCCAAGAGATTTTTTTTTTTTTTGTGGAAGGAGTGCATTAGAAACGTGCATGAGTATTCAAAAAAACTGACATATTAAGTTTAAATTCAAAGGCAACTTTCCATATTGACTATCAAACCCAATTCTTAAGACAGTTGTCTTTTCAGTTATTAGCCACCCCTACCCTCCAAACATGTTTTCTAAAGGCTTGCCTTCACTATCACCCATTTTTAGGAAATAATTCTTGAACCATCACGGCTTTTGTGGGGGTGGTTTCTCATTTGTTTTGCTTTGGGTTTGGAGATATGGACCCACTACGTATATGTAGCCTTGAACTCCTCAAAGTCTTTGTGCTTTAGCCTTTCAGGCTAAGACAGCACGAGTGTGCCACCATGCCACTATCCCACTATGGCAGGCTTAACACTTGAAAATGAGCACTTTCTTTGATGACTACAATGGGAAGAAGGAATGAGTAAGCAACCTTAAAGGAAAGAATGACAAGCATAACAAAAACAGGGCGTAGGGTGACAGAAAACAGTGTAGGGCGATATGTCCTACGTGTTATCTGAAAGAGCAACTGGGGCTCCAGATACTTATTCCAGTTGTTTAAAAACTTGACTAAACTATGAACTAAAGTATGAACGTTAATAGTTCTAATAAAACAAAATTAAAGAAATAAATAGAACACAAACCAAGATAATATCATATAATGTGTATATATATGTAAAATATGTATATTAAATATACTATATATCATATGTATTATATAAGATTTATATAATACACACACACACACACACACACACAAACACACCACTAGGAGCTAAGTAGGAAACTAGAGAAAAGAAAAATATGTCCAGGGAGAAAGGTTTCAGAAAGGAGAGAAAATAATAGTGTTATAAAGTACAAACTACTGAGACAAAAATGAATTCATATCACTAAGCAGGAAAGTTTGTGCAATTTGCATGGGCCCACAAGAACAGCTCAGCTGGTGAAGGCACTGGTGTCCAAGCCTGACCACAAGAGAGAAGGAGAAAACTCAGGCATGACATCTTCTGACCTCCATTTTATATATATGCACACACATGCAATAAGCAAATGTACAAAATGTGAAAGGTACAAGTTAATGATAAGACCAAAATTCATTAAAAGCTTACAATTTGTTCATCAAGTCCAAAAGAAAACAAAAAGGCATAAATGTGAGAAGGGGACCAACGGGGAGGTCCTGAGAAGAAGGGTGGGGAGACAGGGAGGCTGAGGTACCAGAGAGGGCAGGAGACACAGGAAGGCTGAGCAAACAAAATGGACTCAGTGTATACATGAAACGGGCACTCGACAATGTAAGTTCTAGACTATGGCGTTTGAAACCATGGCTTTCAATGTGGCTTTACATTTGCTGTCAAAAAAGTATTTTCAACTGTAAGAAAATACATACTGCATGAAACAAGTTTATAAAATACACATATGTTCATTTCTTACTTGTAATCTAAAATTTATTTCCTCATTTTAGAACTTTGTTTGGTAAGTTTGAGTGAAATACAAAATTTATGAAGGAAATAGACCATGAGATGAAGCAGGGTTCTCTACAACATAACTATTACTATTAGAAAGTTCAACTTTGAGTGTTCTATCATCAAAAAAGGCCATCTTAGCTTACACTTTTATATTAAATTAAAAAATAAAGTATATTATACTGTAGATAATAAACTTTATTATCAATATATTTGAGATTTTATTTAGAAATAGAAACATGCAAGCGATAGTGCATATTCATATGCACTGCAGCCCTTCAGATTTAACACCACTGAGACAATCTCACGTTACCTGTAAGATCACAAGGGCATTCTCAATGGAAAGGTCATCAGATGGAAGGCCTTCACTTTTCCAAATCAACTGCTCGCTTTCAGTACAGAGAAACCGCCTGAGATCAAATTCTGAAAAGTGAAAGGGATCAAGCAGTCACTATAGCAATTAGCACTTGACAAACAGACTGGCACAAAAGGCCTGTGGCATGGCTTGGCCTGGCACCCATTCCAAGGCATTACAACATGAACTTGGGGGGAAGGAAGCTTCCTAAAATGTGAGAATGAGAAGACCTCTTAATTAAGTAATTCTGAGAGAATGTTTCTCAGACACAATAATTTGTGAAACCCCAAAATTCACAAGAAAATTTAGAGCCTCATATTTCATTTTGCCATGTTAAATTACAGTAAAAATAACATATTTAGCTACATTCATATAAAATTAAAAATAATCCAGAAGGAGGTCTGTTTCGAATATGGATGTAGGAGTAGAAAACTTATAACAATGAAACAGACTTGGTAAATCTGAAGTACTCATACTCTCCTTGGTGACATACATATACAAAATTCCATTTAAAAGCAGTAAAGGAGGCAGAAGCAGAAGGGCCATTCTTGGCATAATGAAATATATCAATACACACTCTCAAGGCCAGCTGCCTTGGTCCACTCTTCCAGACAGTTCTTCCTGAGGCCTTCTGGAGCAGCAGAGAGGTAGGTGATGAAAGCGGCCGCTAGCTGAGCTCTTTTCGGGAGGGTGGCTAACTCTTCAGCTATCTCAGCAACCTGGAAGCAGAGAGGGAGTATAGGTGTACTCCCAGCATCAGGTGGAAAATAACCCAACACTGGCTTAAGGAGTTCACACCTCAACACCTCAAGCATCAAAGTTTCAAAATAAAGAGAGCGTGACCAAGGTAACTCTTACAAAGGGAAACACTGAATTGGGCCTGGATTAGCTTCAGAGGTTTAGTTCAATATCATCATGGCTGGAAGTATGTCAGTGGCAGTCAGACGAGGGACTAGAGGAACTGAGAGTTCTGGATCTTGACCAAAAGGCAGCCACAAGGATGGTCTCTCTCCACACTGGGTGCAGCTTGAGCACTAGGAGCTCAAAACCACTCCACAGTGACACACTTTCTCCAAGAAGGCCTCACTTCCTAACAGTGCCACTTCCCATGGGCCAAGCGTAGTCAAACCGCCACAACCAGAAGAAGTCAAAGATTTTTAAAGGTTGTGAGACAAGATATTTCCATAAACACACGTGCTTTATTACAGGCATGCTACCTGCAAAATGAAATTCAAAAAATTTTAAAGAAACAAAAATGTTACCAATGTTGAAATGATGAAACATATATCAAAAAGAAACATGGTAAACGGTACTAAACGTTAATGTTATGTGGTAAATGTAAATTACATCAGATCCTTGCCCTCCCTGACCTTCTCATCAGCAACACAGGAGAGCCAAAGGGGAACAAGTTTGTTTTCCTAAAGTATATACCCTTTCCTTAAAGATTATTTTACTTCATTAGTGACCACTTACTATTAGAAGGTCTATCAAAGGCTAGCAATAAGCTAATGGCTATTTTGCCTTTATTTTGCCTATTTTATTTACTTTGCCTTTATATGTTCTTTTATTGTTGAAAGAAATACATTAATTCCATGTCAGGTTTCCTGTGTTTTGAGGGTCTTCTCCTGAACAAACCTGGGCATTCCATCTCCTGTGCTCCCTGTCCAGCTGACTAATGAGGACCTCTGCAGCTTTGATGGTCTCCTGTGCCTTGCTGACTTCAGCCTCCAGTTTGGCAGCTTCTGAAGTCCTGCTCTGAAATCTAAGAAAACAATTAACATAGGATTAGAATAAAATATACTTAATTCACTTATTCTTAAGATATGCTGATATATACATGTGAGTATGGAATACTACCATTAAGATAGACAGGCATACAAACATATACACTTAAAGCCTTTTGTTTTCACTCTAGTAGAGCTTAGTGGTAGACTATAATCCAAACACAAAGCCCAAGGATCTCTCCCGCATATACACCAAAAATCAGTACAGGATCTCCTTCCATAGGCTCAAAGACCAAACAGAGCCTCTACAACCACGTTCTACACACATTTCTCAAAGCATTTCTTGAAGTCCCTAACTCTAAGAATTGGCTAACCACTCTTTATAATGTTTTCTTTCTATTCTAGTTACACAAACCTATCTGCTAGCATGTATGGTGATAACACGCCCTACCTTTTAAATTATCTTGAGCATCTTTTACCCACTCTGTTCCTCTCACCTTACTTCTTGGCCTAATCCTCTCAAACAGAAAAAGAGAACTACCTGAAAAACAGAACTATCTGGTCTACTGTGTATTATCTCTCAGTTAGTGTGTACCTACCAGATTTTAGCAGTCTTTTGTGTATGTCTCTATATGCATAACTGTATGAGGTATGCATGTGTGTACTGTATGTTGTACGGGTATGTTCACCTATCCAGGAACATGTAGAGGTTAGAGGTCAATGCTGGAATGTCTTCCACAACCACTTCCCCACAGTCCCATTATAAAGAGGAAATGTAACACACAATTTCTAAAATAATGTTTTATATTTTTTTCTACAATTAGTAGTTTTTCTTAGCATGCACAAGACCCTGATTTTGGTCTCTAGTAACCACAAGAATAGAAAAAAAAATTGTAAAAAGGTATTACTATTATTTATTTTGGCTGTTTTTTGTTTTCTTTGTTTATTTTTTAGTAGCCCAGGCTGCCCTGTAAATACCCATGTAGCCAAGGATAATCCTATACCCTGATCCTTTTTCTCCATGCCCTAAGTACGGGGACCACAACCATGAATTGTCACATAACTAAGTAAGAATAGAATCTCAATTGCTCGCTTCCAGTCTCAACCTGAGAAAAAGCCACAGTTACAACTGGAATGTGAAACCTTACAATGCACTCAAGTGCACTTCAGTGCAGACCAAACTTACTTTTCTTTGAGTTCTGACACTTTCTGACCAACAGAGTTCAGAAGATCTTCTAGCTTCCTTTTTCTATCTTCAGTTTTCTTCAAATTCCTAAAGTATAATTCAGCATTAGATACCACTGTATACCAGACATCAACAAGAAAGCGGCATGTTAAAGAGTCATAGTGCAGGGAGGGGGGAGGCAAAAGGAGTTTATTCTTGTTGTTTTTGTTTGTTTGTTTTTTGGAGGGGGACCTGGGAAAGGGAAAATTTACATGTAAATAAAGAAAATATCTAATAAAAAAAAAAGAGTCATAGTGCAGTAAATGTGACAGAGTTACCATACTTCAGTGTTTTAACACTTCTTCACTGCTATATGAAGCAATGCCAAATAAAAAGGAATCCTTTGATACAATGCATATTGTTTCTCAGAATTTGTAATTTAAGAGGCTAGTGACTACAGATTTCTAAATAAAATGGTAACTATGTTCATCTATCTTCTTTAAAAACCATATAAAATGATACCATGGAAATAAATATGCACACCCTGCATATATGACAAATAGATTTTAAAAAGTGTAGCAAAGGAGATTTGGGAAATAAGTAGTGATAGACCAGAATAAAAAAAAAACAAAGATGCCCATGAGAAGCATATCAGGCTCCGTTCTGCAAGCACTTTTTGGCATTCACAATAGAGTCTACATTTGGTGACTGTATATGGGAAGGATTACCAGGTGGGACAGTCTTTGGATGGCCTTTCCTTCAGTCTCTGCTCCACACTTTGTCTCCATATTTGATCCTATGAGTATTTTGTTACCCACTCTAAGAAGGACCAAAGTACCCACACTTTCTTCCTTTTTCTTGAGCTTCATGTGGTCTGTGAATTGTATCTTGGGTATTCCAAGCTTTTGGGCTAATATCCACTTATCAGTGAGTGTATACCATGTGAGTTCTTTTCTGATTAGGTTACCTCACTCAGGATATTTTCTAGTTTCATTCATTTGCCTAAGAATTTCATTAATTCATTGTTTTTAATAGATGAGTAGTACTCCATTGTATAGATGTACCACATTTTCTGTATCAACTCCTCTGTTGAGGGACATCTGGGTTGTCTCCAGCTTCTGCCTATTATAAATAAGGCTGCTATGAACATAGTGGAGCATGTGTCCTTGTTATATGTTGGAGTATGTTTTGAGTATATGGCCTGGAGTGATATAGCTGGGTCCTCAGGTAGAACTATGTCCAATTTCCTGAGGAACCACCAGACTGATTTCCAGAGTGGTTGTACCAGCTTGCAATCCCACCAGCAATGGAGGAGTGTTCCTCTTTCTCCACAACCTTTCCAGCATCTGCTGTCACCTGTGTTTTTGATCTTAGCCATTCTGACTGGTGTGAGGTGGAATCTCAGGGTTGTTTTGATTTGCATTTGCCTGATGACTAAGGATGTTAAACATGTCTTTAGGTGCTTCTCATCCATTCAGTATTCCTCAGTTGAGAATTCTTTGTTTAGCCTTGTACCCCATTTTTTAATAGGGTTATTTGATTGTCTGGAGTCTAATTTCTTGAGTTCTTTGTATATATTGGATATTAGCCCTCTATCAGATGTTGGATTGGTAAAGATCTTTTCCCAATCTGTTGGTTGCCGTTTTGTCCTATTGACAGTGTCCTTTGCCTTACAGAAGCTTTGCAACTTTATGAGGTCCCCATTTGTCGATTGCTGATCTTAGAGCATAAACTATTATTAATGTTCTGTTCAGGAACATTTTCCCTGTGCCCATGTATTCAAGGCTCTCCCCCACTTTCTTTTCTATTAGATTCAGAGTATCAGGTTTATGTGGAGGTGTTTGATTCACTTAGATTTGAGTTTTTGTACAGGTAGATAAAAATGGATCAATTTGCATTCTTCTACATGCTGACTGCCAGTTGAGCCAGCACCATTTGTTGAAAATGTTGTCTTTTATCCACTGGATGGTTTTAGCTCCTTTGTCAAAGATCAAGTGACCATAGGTGTGTGGGTTCATTTCTAGGTCTTCAATTCTATTCCATTGATCTACCTGCCTGTCACTGTACCAATAATGTGCAGTTTTTATCACAATTGCTCTGTAGTACAGCTTGAGGTTCTTAGTCATCAGGGAAATGCAAATCAAAATAACCCTGAGATTCCACCTCATATCAGTCAGCATGGCTAAGATCAAAAACTCAGGTATGGATGTGGATGCTGGTGAGGATGTAAATAAAGAGGAACACTCCTCCATGGCTGGTGGGACTGCAAGCTGGTACAAGCACTCTGGAAATCAGTCTGGTGGTTCCTCAGAAAAATTGGACATAGTGCTCCCTGAGGACCCAGCGATACCACTCCTGGGCATATACCCAGAAGATGCTCCAACATGTAATAAGGACACATGCTCCACTATGTTCATAGCAGCCTTATTTATAATAGCCAGAAGCTGGAGAAAATCCCGATGTCCCTCAACAGAGGAATGGATGCAGAAAATGTGGTACATCTACACAATGGAGTACTACTCAGCTATTAAAAACAATGAATTAATGAAATTCATAAGCAATTGGATGGAACTAGAAAATATCATCCTGACTGAGGTAACCCAATCACAAAAGAATACACATGGTAGGCACTCACTGATAAGTGAATATTAGGCAAAAGGCTCAGAATACCCACAATACAACTCACAGACCATATGAAGCTGAAGAAGAAGGAAGATCAAAGTGTGGGTGCTTTGGTCCTTCTTAGAAGTGGGAACAAAATACTCTCAGTAGGTAGAGGGTGGGAGGAACTTGGGAGAAAGAGAGGAGGGGAAGGGAAAAGGGGGGCAGGAGCAGGTAGGAGAGGAGATAGAGATAAGAGACAGAGGGTCAGGTAATTGAACAGGTGTGTAGCAATGGGGAATGAGGAACTGGGAGTAGCCACCCCAAAGTCCCAGATGCCAGGAAAGCAAGAGGCTCCCAGGACCCAATGGGGATGACAATAGCTGAAATACCCAACAAAGGGGAGGGAGAACTTGTAGAGACCATATCCAGAGGTTAGGCAAGGCTCCTGGTTGAGGGATGGGACCACCCATTCATCTCCAAATTTTTAACCCAGAATTGCTCCTATCTAAAGGAAATACCGGGACAAAGTATGGAGCAGAGACTGAAGGAAAGGCCATCCAGAGACTGCCACCCCTGGGTATCCATCCCATATACAGTCACCAAACCCAGACACTATTGTGGATGCCGGCACGTGCTTGCTGACAGGAGCCTGATATAGCTGCCTCCTGAGAGGTCTGCCAGTGCCTGACAAAGCATTAGATATTACTTCAGAAGGCTGTGTTCCACAAAACTGGAAAATCTAAATGAAATAGATGATTTCTTTTAGACAGATACCAATTAGCTAAGTTAAATGAAGATCAGGTAAACTATGTGAATAGTCAGTCCTATAATCCTTAGGGAACAGCAACAGCCACTAAAGTCTCCACACCAGAACAGCTCGGGTCAGATGGTTAGTGCACAATTTTACCAGAGCTTCAAAGAAGAGCTAATGCCAATACTTCTCAAACTATTCCACAAAATAGAAACAGAAGGAACACTGCCAAACTCATTCTATGAGGCCACAGTCACCCTGATAACACAACCACACAAAAGATCACAAAGGAAGGGAATTTCAGACCAATTTTCCTTATGAAGACTGATGCAAAAATACTCAATAAAATGCTCACAAACTGAATTCAAGAACACATCAAAGACATCATCCAACATAATCAAGTAGGTTTCATCCCAGGGATGCAGGAATGGATCAATATACCATTCATTAAATAAAAAAAAGAAAAAAAAAATCAAAGTAATTAAAAAAATAAACCGAAAGGAAAAAAAAAAAAAAAAAACAAAAAACACACATGATCATCTCACTAGATAGCCAAAAGAGTTTGACAAAAGCCAACACTCCTTTCATATTAACAGTCTTAGAGAGAGCAGGGATACAAGGCACATACCTAAACACAATGAAGGCAATAGACAGCAAGCCAATAGGCAACACCAAAGTAAATGCAGAGACACTTAAAGCAATTCCATTTAACTCAGGGACAAGACAAGACTGCAAACTCTCTCCCCAGCTATTCAGTATAGTTCCTGAAGTGCTAGTTAGAGAAGCAAGACAGCAAAAGGAGATCAAGGGGATACAAATTGGAAAGGAAGACGTCAAAGTGTCGATATTCACAGGAAATATGATAGTATACATAAGTGACCCCAAAACTTCTACCAGAGAACTCTGACAGCTGATAAAAACTTTCAGCAAAGTGTTTGGATATAAAATTAACTCAGTGAAATTGGTAGCACTTCTCTACACCAGTGATAAACAGGCTGAGAAAGAAGTTAGTCAAACCTTCACAATAACCACAAATAATATAAAATATCTTGTGTAACTCTAATCAAGCAAGTCAAAGACCTGTATGAACTTCAAGTCTCTAAAGAAGAAATTTGAGAAAGATATCAGAAGATGGGAAGATCTTCAATGTTCATCGATAGGCAAGATTAGCAGTGAAAATGGCCATCTTAAAGAAGCAATGTACAGATTCAATGCACTCCCCATCAGCACTCCACCACAATTCCTTACTGATCTTGAAAGATCAACTGTCAACTTCATATGGAAAAACAAAAAACCCAGGATAGCTAAAACAATCCTGATCAATAAAAAAACTTCTGGAGGAATCACTATCCCTGATTCAAGCTTTACTACAGAATAATAGTTAACAAAAATCGCACGGTATTGGTATAGAAACAGACAGGTGGGTGGATCAATGGCATCCATTCCAAGACCCAGAAATAAACTCACATACTTACAGACATTTGATTTGACAAAGAAGCCAAAATCATACAATGTAAATAATACAATACACATATTAAACTGACTGTAATGCAGGTCAGACCACCCATACTTTGCGTTTGACTTACAATTCTAATCCTGATTGCTCTGTTTCCAGAGGCTGGATTCGTTCCAAGACATGGGAATACTGTACATTGGCCTTAACCCAAGCAGCCAAAGGAGCAGCTGCATTGCTGGCACGCTTAGCATTCTGAAAAACATCATTACAAGATACCCAGTACCTGACTGAACATCAGACACACATAAAGTTCACATCAACATTTTATCTACACATTTACTTTACTTAGGCTTTTAACTGATAGCTTAAACTACAGTAAACTGTTTTTTTTTTTAAGAAATAAGTATTTGTGAACTCTACATGCAGTTTCAAGTCAGTCACCTTTAAGCACATCTGATCTTTCAGAATTCACATGAG
>JADRCD010157677.1:0-22759 GCA_019843815.1 Montemys delectorum | reverse complement strand
AGAGAGAGAGAGAGAGAGAGAGAGAGAGAGAGAGAGAGAGAGAGAGAATGCATAAAACTAAGAGCTTAAAATAGCCTTATGAGCCGGACGGTGATGGCACATGACTTTAATCCCAGCACTTGGGAGGCAGAGGCAGGTGGATTTCTGAGTTAGAGGCCAACCTGGTCTACAGAGTGAGTTCCAGGACAGCCAGGGCTACACGGAGAAACCCTGTCTCAAAAAACCAAAAAAAAAAAAAAAAAAAAGATAGCCTTATGAATATGATAGAAGTCCTTAGAGAGGAAATTAATAACTTCTCAAAAGAGGACATTCAAATAGCTAAGAAACATTTAAAGAAATGCTCAATAGTTTTAAGCCATCAGGGAATTCCAAACCAAAACTACTTTGAGATTTCATCTTATACCCATCAGAATGGATAAGTACAACAAAACAAAAGTCAGCCCATGCCACAAAGATGTGGAATAAAGGGAACACTCATCCTTTGCTGGTAGGAATGCAAACTTGTACAACTACTATGAAAATCAATGTGGCAGTTCCTCAAAAAGATGGGAATCGATCTACCTTATCAAAAAGATATAAGTAGAGGACTACTGGGTCTGTTTTCATTCAGAAATGATATGCCTAACCCTCAAGAGACTGGAGGCCCCAGGGAGTCTAGAGGTCAGGTGGGGTGGAGGGTGGGGACATCCACGTGGAGACAGGGTGGAGAGGAGGTTTAGGATATAGAACAATTGGAGGGTGGAAGGGGGAGGGGAGAAGGGCAGGGGGAATAAAATATGGAGTGAATAAATAAATAAATTTAAAAAAAAATCAGCTGTACCACTCTTAGGAATATACCTAAAGGATTCTGCATTCTACCACAGTTGCATGTGCTCAACCATATTCATTGCCATTCTATTCATAATAACCAGAAATTGGAAAGAACATAGGTGTTTCTCAACGGATGAATGAATAAGAAAAATGTAGTATGTTTAGACAAAAAAATGTTACTCGGCAATTAAACAACTAAAATAATAAGATTTTTGACTAAATGTATAGAACTAGAAAAAAATCATTCTAAGTGAGGAAATCCAGATGCAGAAATACAAATATGGTATGCGTTCACTTATATTTGGGTATTAACTGTTAAATCAATAATAAACAAGTTGTGATGCACAGAATCACAGAGGTTAGGTATAACATAAGTGATTTGGGGGAAAATAGATCTCCCTAGAAAGAGAAATATAGTAGATCATTATGGATTATGAATGGATGGTGACAAAAATCTAAGATCATATTGGAAGTGGGTAGAGGGGGATGAGGGAGGGAAACCAAAGAGTGACAGCTAAATTTCAGGGTCACTTGAGGGGTAATATGTAAACTTAACATAGTAGAAGTTTCCTGAAATACACACACACACACACACACACACACACACACACACACACACACATACATATATATGAAGGCATTATAAATAAAATTGCTATATAATGCAGGAAAAAGGATTTCAACTGTCTATATATTATTATCACATGATGCTTCTAATTCTGAAATGGTTTATATCTAATGAGTTGTTGTCCAAAGGGGTCCCATGGTGTTGTTCCCATTTCTCTCCCCTTCTTTTAAAAGCAGATTGCAATCAGACTTGTGGTACAGGAATTGTCACTCATGCTATAAGTGAGCACAGCAAGAAATAGACTTCTTGGGAAGCAAGATGTATTGAACAGCTCATTTAATTGGGTGTAACAAGGCAATTTAAACCTTTGGGATATAAGCAGGAGCAATGGGGTAAGTGTCCAACATTGGCCAGAGCCAGGGTGCTGGGAATGTCTCATTTGTATGAGGAGTAATTCCGGGTGCTGCATAACTTGATCTTATAAGGTGAAAAGAAGTTTAACCTGGCTACTGGACCACCTGACCTCTGGTGGGACAAAGGAGAGGACACAAGTCTAAGTGTGCCAGTACATGCAGGCCCAGGGCAGAGAGGGGGCAGTCCTACTCCTGTCACTCTCAAGACAAGATGTCTGGACACACCTCTACCCTTTTCTTGCTCCAGGCCTATTCCCCACAGCTCCACAGGTACTCCAGTCCCACATCATAGGAATTCCTAAACAACTCATTCTCTTGCCAAGACTATAGATTTCTCTCCACGAGCTGACATCTAGGTCCTGTACCAGAAAACAATATTTTTGTAACTCATTGAACATAGAGAACCCAAACTAGTGTCTGCACAGAGCCTTTGACCATATGTGAAAACATCTTTAGAGCAGGAAAATACTCTATACTCTACCAATAGAGAAATGTAAACTAAATCCAAGTCAGCCACAACCTTTTTATTTACAATGTTGTCTTGCCTAAAAGACATTCTAGTGAAATGGTGATACAAAGCATATGGGAGATAGAACCCATAGCAGATACTGCTTGGATGACCAAGAACCAGAGACTAGGTAGACCATGGACCTAGAGAAAAACAAAATTCTTCCTATTACTAAAAGAATGTAGCACTAAAGTAATTCCTAATGACATATTACTATGTTCATATATCAATTTCTTCTTCAACCATCATCAGAGAAGTTTTCTTCTACAGCACATGGGAAAAATATAGAGACTCATGGCCACAAAACATACAGAGAATAAGAAACATTAGAATATTCATCCCTAAATAGGATGTCCCCATCAAATTCCTTTTTGCTGGGCTCAGGAAACCCTGGGGAAGATGAAGGAGAAAGAGCAAAAAATTGAGACAAGTTGTAAGTCTACAAGGAAACACAGTGAAAATCAGCGGAATCGAAGCAACATATGAATTCATGTACAGAGTCTATACAAGTTTACACCAGATAGTGTCTCAGAATTGGAATATGCCCCTACCCCTAACTCAGACTCTATCTAAAATTGACAACCACTTGAAATGATTTCTTTTAGTCTTCTCCAAGGAAATCTCACTGGGGAAACAAACTACTTTTAAAGGTAAGTGGTATGCCCAATAGTACATGGCCAACAAAAAATGAATTCAATGGCATCTTTTATAGTTCTTTGTGTTATCATGTCATGTTTGGACTTTTTTTCATTTTAACTTTATTTTTTCTCTATTTACTCAGAAATCCTTTGGGTATATATTAGGGCTTCCAGTTTGTTGTTTCATGGGATTCCTGGGTGTGTGAATCAGTGAATCTATGTGTTTCTGTTTCATATGCTTTTTCTTGAGACCCTTTCCTTCTGTTTGTTTTGCCCTGTTTTGATGTGCTAGTTCTTTTTTATCTTGTTTATTTTAGTACTATCCCTTAGAGGATAATAATGTTTGTTTTTTAATAGTGGACAGGAAAAAGGTGGATCTGCATAGAAGGGGAGAGAGGGAAGGAACTGAGAAGGGAAACTAAGATCAGAATATGTTATATGAGAACAAATTATCTATTTTCAATAAAGGAAAAACAATAAATTTCAAGTATACTTTTATGAATACAATGTTACTCATGTTTTGTTTTGTTTGCAGGCTCTGAACTTGCTAATTTCTCCAACATCATTTGTTAAAGAGTCTGCATTTCTCCTATGTATGTCTTTTTGGTATCTTTCTTTTAAAAAGAAAATATGAGTGTGATTTGGTATATTCATATCTTCAGTCTCTGTGGTTACTCTTTATAAATTCTTAACTGTATAATGTACTCAACTGACTAAATATCAAAGAATATTAAGTTGTTTACTAATCATTCATATTTCTATATTTGAGACCTCTGTATCTAAAACTATTTTTACTGTGTTGTTTCTTTTTATGCTTTATGCAGGCTTTTTTGTATATTATAGAAATTTATTGTCTACCATACATACAGCTGGCAAAGCTTTTTCTCCTATTCTATAGACTGGCTTTTCACTCAACTGTCTGTTTCCTTCCTTGTATAGAAAGTCTTTGGTTTCTTGAAGTTCTGTAGTTGTTTGGTTTTGTTTGTTGTTTGTCTAGGGGTTTTGACCTTATATACTGAACAAATAGAATCCTATTCAGAAAGTCCTTTACACATTTCTATATCTAACATGCCTTTTTTTCTAGTAGTTTTATAATTTCATTTGTGTATCGAGGTATTTTTTAGCCATTTTGAGTTGATTCCTGTGTGCAGAATGAGCTATGTCCATCTTGTTTTAGTCTTCTTTGTGTAAACATCTAATTTCTCCAACATCATTTGTTAAAGAGTCTGTATTTCTCCTATGTATATCTTTTTGGTATCTTTCTTTAAAAAAGAAAATATGAGTATGATTTGGTATATTCATATCTGGGTCCTCAGTTCTATTCTATTGACCTACCTGTTTGTTAGGTGACCATTTGATGTTGTTTTAATCACTATCTCTATGACTTGAGATCGGGTTTGGCAATTCCTTTTACATTATTCTTATTTTGTTCAGGATTACCTTAGCTATGTAGTATCAATTATGCCTTTGTATTAATTTTATGACAATTTTTTTCAATTTCTGTGAAGAATGGCTTGGGGATTTTCAATGGGAATGTACCAAGTCTGTGAATTAATGTTTATAAGAAGACAATTTTCAACACACTAATTCTACCAATTCAAAATTTGAGTGGTCTTTTCATCTTCTAGTATTTCCTATGATTTACTTGTATTTTCAACATTTACAGTTTTATTGAAACATAGCCATGCCCACTGGTTTATATACATAAATGTGACAAATTACATCAGTGGTTCTCAACCTTCCTAGTGCTGCAAACTTTTAATACAGTTCTTCATGTGGTGATCTCTAAACATAAATTATTTTTGTTGCTACTTCATAACTGTAATTTTGCTACTGTTCTGAACCATAAAGTAAAAATGGCTGTGTTTCCAGTGGACCCACAGGTTGAGGACTCCTGGGCTAGATGGTCCACAAAGCCTAAAATTTAATAAGACTTAGAGTTTAAACATTGACCAGATACCACTATTGGTGAAAATGTAGACAGAAACATTTTAATATGAGATTCACTGCATTTTGTAACACTTTATTAAGAAGGAGCCTATATCAGCACTGCCATGTAAACAATGACAGGGGCCAAAGGAAATATATCAGTGTTCTATCCCAGGGACTCAGGTGAGATTGCCATTTTCTTTCCTGTGACTTTCTAAGGTTGGACCAGGCAAGAGGCACAGGTCTTACAAGTGGCAGGGCAGCCAGGACAGGATCATCTCTACTTCCATCTACACCTAGGAGTAAGGGTGATGGATCCACAGCCCTCTCCACCCCTTCCCTGCAATCAGAGAGCTTGCCTCCAGGGAATGCTCTAACCTAGGGACTCCTAGTGACATCCACAATTTTCTCTCCTGTAACTTTCTAAGAAGGGACTAGCCAGGAGGCACAGGCCTCACAAGTGGCAGGGCAGCCAGCTTAGGATCCTTTCTACCTCCATCTACACCTAGAAGGCAAAACAGATCCACAGCCCTCTCTGCATTTTTCCCCCAAGTAGAGAACCTGTCTCCAGGGTATGCTCTGATGCAGGACTCAGGAGGGATGACTGATCCACAGCTATATGCACCAGAATTTTACCAGAGAAGAGCTCATCTCCTGATACAGGCTTACAGAACCACAGAAAGAGCAAGATCCAGCCAGAGACAGCAAGAACATCTACCACCAGAGATTAACAGATGGCAAAAGGCAAACACAAGAATCTTACCAACAGGAAACAACACTACTTGGCTTCATCAGAACCTAGTACTCCCAACACAAGTCCTGGATATCCCAAAACACTGGAAAAGCAAGATTTGGATCTAAAATCATATCTCATGATGGTGATAGAGGAATTTAAGAAGGACATGAGTAACTCACTTAAAGAAATACAGGAGAAAACAGGTAAAGAGGTATAAGCCCTTAAAAAGGAAACACAAAATTCCCTTAAAGAATTACAGGAAAAAACAACCAAATGGGTGAAGGAATTGAACAAAACCATCCAGGAACTAAAAATGGAAGTAGAAACAGTTAAGAAATCACAAAGAGAGACAACTCTGGAGATAGAAATCCAAGGAAGGAAGTCAAGAACCATAGATGCAGGCATCACCAACAAAATACAAGAGATAAAATACAGAATCTCAGGTGCAGAAGATACCATAGAAAACATTGAAACAACAGTAAAAGAAAACACAAAATGCAAAAAGTTCCTAACCCAAAACATCCAGGACATAATGAGAAGACCAAACCTAAGGATAATAGGTATAGAAAAGAGTGAAGACCTACAACTTAAAGGGTCTGTAAATATCTTCAACAAAATTATAGAAGAAAACTTCCCTAACCTAAAGAAAGAGATGCCCATGAACATACATGAAGCCTATAGAACTCCAAATAGACTGGACCAGAAAAGAAATTCCTCCAGCCACATAATAATCAAAACACCAAATGCACAAAACAAAGAAAGAATGTTAAAAGTAGTGAGGGAAAAAGATTAAGTAACATATAAACGTAGGCCTATACCCAGAAGATGCTCCAACATGTAATAAAGACACATGCTCCACTATGTTCATAGAAGCCTTATTTATAATAACCAGAAACTCAAAACAACACAAATGTCCCTCAACAGAGGAATGGATACGGAAAATGTGGTACATCTTCACAATGGAGTACTACTCAGCTATTAAAAACAATGAATTTATGAAATTCTTGAGGAAATGGATGGACCTGAAGAATATCATCCTGAGTGAGGTAACTCAATCACAAAAGAACACATGTGGTATGCATTCTCTGATAAGTGGATATTAGCCTAGAAGATCGGAATACACAAAGTACAAACCACAAACCATAAGAAATTCAAGAAGATAGACCAAAGTGTAGATACTTCATTCTTTCTTAAAAGGTGGAACAAAATACCCATGGAAGGAGTTGTAGAGACAAACTATGGAACAGAGACTAAAGGAAGGACAATTCAGAGACTTCTGTACCAGGAAATCTTTCCCATATTCAGTCATCAAATCCAGACACTATTATGGATGCCAGCAAGTACTGGATGACAGGAGACTGACATAGCTGTCTCCTGAGAGGCTCTGATATTACCTGACTAATACAGAAATAGAGGCTTACAGCCATCCATTGGACTGAGTACAGGGTCCCCAATGAAAAATCTAGAGAAAAGACCCAAGGAAGAAGGGTATGCAGCCCCTTAGGACAGAAAAAGAAAAAAAAAAACACTAGAGTAGACAATGTGAACTAACTAGTACCCTCAGAGCTTCCAGGGATTAAAACTCCAACCAAAGAGTACACATGGGTGGTCTCAAGGCTCCAGCAGCATGTGTATAACACAAGATGTCAAAGTCGGTCATCTATGAGAGGAGAGGACCTTGGCCATGTGAAGGTTCTGTGCCCCAGTGTAGGGTATAAGCAGGAGTGGGTAGGATGGTGAGCATGGCAAGGGGGGAGGGAACAGGGGATTGTTTTAGTTTTTGTTTTTCTTTTTTTCTTTTTTTTCTTTCTTTCTTTCTTTTTTTTTCTTTTTAGGGGAACCTGGGAAAGGAGATATTGCAAATAAAGAAAACAACTAATTAAAAAAAAAAAAAAAAGAAAGAAAAAACCCCAAAATAAACAAAAAACAAACAAAGAATATTAAAAGTAGTGAGGGAAAATGGTCAATTAACATATAAAGGCAGACCTATCAGAATTACACCAGACTTCTCAACAGAGACTATGAAAGCTAAAAGATCCTAGATTGATGTCATATAGACCCTAAGAGAAAACAAATGCCAGCCCAGACTACTATATGCAGCTAAATTCTCAATTACCAGAGATGGAGAAAGAAAGTATTCCATGAGAAAACCAAATTTACACAATATATTTTCACAAATCCAACCCTTCAAAGGGTATTAAATGAAAAACTCCAACACAAGGAGGAGAACTACATCCCTGAAAAAGCAAAAAAGTAATCTTCCAACAAAACTAAAAGAAGATATCCACATGAACAGAATTCTAACTCTAACAACAACAACAAAAAAAAAAAACAGGAAACAATAATTACTTTTCCTTAATATCTATTAATATCAATGGACTCAATTCCCCAATAAATAAAAAGACATAGACTATCAGACTGGGTACATAAACAGGACCCAACATTTTGTTGCATACCGGAAACCCACCTAAGTGACAAAGACAGACACTACCTCAGAATCAACGGATGGAAAACAATTTTCTAAGACAAAGAACCAAGAAAAAAGCTGGAGTAGCCATTCTAATCTTGAATAAAATCAACTTGAACCCTAAAGTGATCAAAAAAGATGAGAAGGGACACTTCATACTCATCACAGGTATAATCTACCAAGATGAACACTCAATTCTGAACCTCTATGCTCTTGCATTTGCAAGGGCATCTATATTCATAAAAGAAACTTTACTAAAGCTCAAAGCACACATTGCACCACACACAATAATAGTGGAGGATTTCAACACCCCACTCTCTGCAATGGACAGATCATGGAAACAGAAACTAAACAAAGACACGGTGAGACTAACAGAAATTATGAAAGAAATGGATTTAACAGATATCTATACAACTTTTTATCCTAAAACAAAAGGATATATCTTCTCCTCAGCACTTCATGGTACCTTCTCCAAAATTGACCATATGAGTGGTCACAGATCAGGCCTCAACAGATACAAGATGATTGAAATAATTCCTTGCATCCTATGAGATCACCATGGACTAAGGCTGCTCCTCAATAACAACATAAGCAATGGAATGTCCACACTAATGTGGAAGTTCAACAACACTCTACTCAATGATCACTTGGTCAAGGAAGAAATAAAGAAAGAAATTAAAGACTTTCTAGAGTTTAATGAAAATGAAACCACAACATATCCAAACCTATGGCACACAATGAAAGCAATCCTAAGAGGAGAACTCACAGCTTTTGCCCAAAAAAAGAAACTAGAGAGAGCATATACCAGCAATTTGACAGCACATCTGAAAGCTCTAGAACAAAAAGAAGCAAATTCACCCAAGAGGAATGGAAGGCAGGAAATAATCAAACTCAGGGCTGAAATCAACCAAATAGAAACAAAAAGAACTACACAAAGAATCAACCAAACAGGAGCTGGTTCTTTGAGAAAGTCAACAAAATAGATAAACCCTTAGCCAGACTAACTAGAGGGCACAGAGACATTATCCTAATTAACAAGATCAGAAATGAAAAGGGAGATATAACAACAGACACTGAGGAAATCCAAAACATCATGAGATCCTACTACAAAAGCCTATACTCAACAACACTGGAAAACCTGGATGAAATATACAATTTTCAAGACAGATACCAGGTATAAAAGTTAAATCAAGATCAGATCAAAAATTTAAACAGTCCCATATCTGGTAATAAAATAGAAACAGTCATTAATAGTCTCCCAACCAAAAAAGCTCTGGACCAGATGGGTTTAGTGCAGAGTTTTATCAAACCTTCAAAGAAGACCTAATACCAATACTCCTCAAACTATTCCACAAAATAGAAACTGAAGGCACTCTACCCAATTCGTTTTATGAAGCCACAATTACTCTTATACCTAAACCACACAAAGACCTAAAGAAGAAAGAAAACTTGAGACCAATTTCCCTTATGAATATTGATGCAAAAATACTCAATCAAATTCTTGCAAACCAAATCAAAGAACACATCAAAATGATCATCCACCATCATCAAGTAGGCTCCATCTCAGGGATGCAGGGATGGTTGAATATATGGAATCCATCAACATAATTCACTACAAAAACAAACTCAAAGAAAAAAACCATATGATCACCTCATTAGATGCTGAGAAAGCATTTGACAAAATCCAACCTCCCTTCATGATAAAAGTCTTGGAAAGATCAGAAATTCAAGGCCCATACTTAAACATAGTAAAAGCAATATTCAGAAAACCAGTAGCCAGCATCAAAATAAATGGAGAGAAACTTAAAGCAACCCCACTAAAATCAGGGACTAGACAAGGCTACCCACTCCCTCCCTACCTATTCAATATTGTACTTGAAGTCCTAGCCAGAGCAATTAGACAACAAAAGGAGATAAAAGGGATACGAAATGGAAAGGAAGAAGTAAAATTATCACTATTTGCTGATGATATGATAGTATACTTAAGTGACCCCAAAAATTCCACCAGACAGCTCTTAAACCTGATAAACAACTTCAGCAAAGTAGCTGGATATAAAATTAACTCAAGCAAATCAGAGACCTCCTCTACACAAAGGATAACAGGTGGAGAAAGAAATTAGGGAAACAACACCCTTAACAATAGTTACAAATAATATAAAATACCTTGGTGTAACTCTAACTAAGCAAGTAAAAGATCTGTTTGACAAGAACTTCAAGTCTCTGAGGAAGGAAATTGAAGAAGATCTCAGAAGATGGAAAGATCTCCCATGCTCATGGATTGGCAGGATTAATATAGTAAAAATGGCCATCTTACCGAAGGCAATCTACAGATTCAGTGCAATCCCCATCAAAATTCCAACTCAATTCTTTACAGACTTAGAAAGAGCAATTTGCAAATTCATCTGGAACAACAAAAAACCCAGGATTGCCAAAACTATTCTCAACAATAAAGGAACCTCTGGTGGAATCACAATCTCAGACCTGAAGCTGTACTACAGAGCAATTGTGATTAAAAAAAACAAACTGCATAGTATTGGTACAGTGACAGGCAGGTAGATCAATGGAACAGAACTGAAGACCCAGAAATGAACCCACACACCTATGGTCACTTGATCTTTGACAAAGGAGCTAAAACCATACAGTGGAAAAAAGATAGCATTTTCAACAGATGGTGCTGGCTCAACTGGTGGTTAGCTTGTAGAAAAATACAAATCGACCCATTCCTATCTCTTTGTACAAAGCTCAAGTCCAAGTGGATCAAGGACCTCCACATAAAAGCAGATACACTCAAACTAATAGAAAAGACAGTGGGGAAGAGCCTCTAGCACATAGGTACAGGAGAAAATTTCCTGAACAAAGCACCAACAGCTTATGTTCTAAGATCAAGAATTGACAAATGGGACTTCATAAAATTGCAAAGTTTCTGTAAAGCAAAAGACACAGTCAATAGGACAAAATGGCAACCAACAAATTGGGAAAAGATCTTTCCAATCCTATATCTAATAGAGTGTTAATATCCAATATATACAAAGAACTCAAGCAGTTAGACACCAGAGAACCAAATAACCTTATTAAAAAATGTGGTACAGTGCTAAACAAAGAATTCTCAATGACCAATACTGAATGGCTGAGAAGCACCTAAAGAAATGTTCAACATCCTTAGTCATCAGGGAAATTCAAATCAAAACAATCCTGAGATTCCACCTCACATCAGTCAGAATGGCTAGGATAAAAAACTCAAGTGACAGCAGATGCTGTCAAAGTAGAGAAAGAAGAACACTCCTTCATTGCAGGTGGGATTGCAAGCTGGTACAAGCACTGTGGATATCACTTTGGAGATTCCTCCAGAAATTGGATGTATTACTACCAGAGGACTCATCTATACCACTCCTGGGCATATACCCAGAAGATGCTCCAACACGGAATAAGGAAACATGCTCCACCATGTTCATAGCAGCCTTATTTATAATAACTAGAAAGGGAAAAACAATCCGGATGTCCCTCAACAGAGGAATGGATACAGAAATTGTAGTACATCTACACAATGGAGTACTACTCAGCTATTAAAAACAATGAATTTATGAAATTCTTAGGGAAATGTATAGATCAGGAGAATATCATCCTGAGTGAGTTAACCCAATCACAAAAGAACACACATGATATGCACTCTCTGATAAATGGATATTAGCCTAAAAGATTGGAATACACAAAGTACAATCCACAAACCACAAGAAACTCAAAAAGAAGAATGACCAAAATGTGGATATTTCATTTCTTCTTAGAAGGGGGAACAAAATTCCCATGGAAGGAGTTGCAGAGACAAACCATGGAGCAGAGATGAAGGAAGTACAATCCAGCCTGATATAGCTGTCTCCTGAGAGGCTCTGACAGTACCCGACTAATACAGAAGTTGAGGCTCACAGCCATCTATTGAACTGAGCACAGGGTCCCCAAAGAAGGAGCCAGAGAAAGGACCCAAGGAGCTGAAGGGCTTGCAGCCCCTTAGAAATAACAATTATATGAACTAACTAGTACTCACAGAGTTCCCAGGGACTAAACAACCAACCAAAGACTGATGGGTCCAGCAGCATATGTATAGTAGAGGATGGCCAAGTCGGTCATCAATAGGAGGAGAGGCCCTTGGCCCTGTGAAGGTTCTATGCCCCAATGTAGAGGAATGCTAGGGTCAGTAAGCAGGAAAGGGTCAGTTGGTGAGCAGGGGGAAGGAGAGGGAGAGGGTACAAGGGTTTCTTCTTGGTTTTTTTGTTTTTGTTTTTGTTTTTTTGTTTTTTTTGTTTTTTTTTTTTTTTTTTTGAGGGGAAACTGGGTATGGAGATATTGTATGACTTGTAAATAAAGAAAATACCTAATTAAAAAAATTAAGAAAAAAAAAAAGAAGAAACCTTTATCTGTACTGCTATGTAAACAATGTCAGAGATCAAGGGAAATACATCAAGGACTGCATATACAGTAATATACATTTTCCTTTATATAATCAATGTACAATAGTTAAGGAGAGTTTAATCCTTATAAAGCAAACATTTTTTGCATACATAGCCTTTTCTTTATCTTCTAGTGTCTTTATCTCTTGTTTGCCTTTAACTAACTCTGCCTGAATAGCTTTAGCCTCTGGGGCCTTCTCCTGTGCCTTCCTAAGATCAGCCACTGCTTGATCACAGCCTTTTTTTTGTTATATATTTTCTTTATTTACATGTCATATGATATCTCTTTTCCCTGTTTCCCCTCCAAAAAAACAAAAATAAAAAATAAAATAAAAAAAAATAAAAACAACAACAATAAAAAAAAAAAAAAAACCCTGTTCCCTCCCCCTCATCTTGCTCACCAACTGATCTCTTGCTTCCTGGCCCTGTCATTCCCCTACACTGGGGCATAGAAACTTCACAGGGTCAAGGGCCTCTCCTCCCATTGAGAACCAACTTGGCCATCCTCTGCTACATTCTTTTAATCCTTGCCATCCTTGCACCTTTCTGTATAGTGCTTTAGTATATGAAGGGTTCATTTAAGAGCCTCCAAGTAACTGTCAATTGCTTCCCACCAATTTGACATCTCTAATTTAAAAGCCCCTATATTCAACACATAACTTAAGGCTATAGGTTGCAGTCTGGACATATCTGCTTTCTCAATAAGAGCATTTGAACTATCCACGTACCCTAACTCCTTCACATATTTTTTATTTCAATTAAATCTGCCATGATAAAGCATCTACTTCTCTGAACCAGTGTCATGGTTTTCCCTCCTTCTCATGTGAGCAGGCTGCATCCCTCACAGACATCCCCTGTATATGTCTTTTTTCTTCATTTTTTATTAGATATTTTCTTTATTTACATGTCATATGATATCTCCTTTCCCAGTTTCCCCTCCGGAAAAAAAAAAGAAAAAATAAAATAAAATGAAACAAAAAACAAAAATACCCTGTTCCCTCCCCCCTCCTCCCGGCTCACCAACCCACCCTCTCCTGCTTCCTGGCCCTGGCATTCCCCTACACGGGGGCATAGAACCTCCACAGGGCCAAGGGTCTCTCCTCCCATTGATGACCGACTTGGCCATCCTCTGTTATACATATGCTGCTGGAGCCATTAGTCCCACCATGTATACTCTTTGGTTGGTTGTTTAGTCCCTGGGAGCTCTGCGGGTACTAGTTAGTTCATATTGTTGTTATTCCTAAGGGGCTGCAAGCCCTTCAGCTCCTTGGGTCCTTTCTCTAGCTCCTTCATTGGGACCCTGTGCTCACTCCAATATATGGCTGTATTAGTCTCTACTTCTGTATTAGTTGGATACTGTCAGAGCCTCTCAGGAGACAGCTGTATCAGGCTCCTGTCAGCCAGCACTTGCCAGCATCCACAATAGTGTCTAAATTTGATGACTGAATATGGGAAGGATTCCCAGGTAGAGCACAATCTCTAGATTGTCCTTCCTTCAGTCTCTACTCCATGGTTTGTCTCTGCAACTCCTTCCATGGGTATTTTGTTCCCCTTTTTAAGAAGGAACGAAGTATCCACACTTTGGTCTTCCTTCTTCTTGAGTTTCTTGTGGTTTGTGGATTGTACTTTGTGTATTCTGATCTTCTGGGCTAATATCCACTTATCAGAGAGTGCACACCATGTGTGTTCTTTTGTGATTGGGTTACCTCACTTGGGATGATATTCTCCAGATCTAAACATTTCCCTAAGAATTTCATAAATTCATAGTTTTTAATAGGTGAGTAGTACTCTATTGTGTAGATGTACTACATTTTCTGTATCCATTCTTCTGTTGAGGGACATCTGGGTTGTTTCCAGTTTCTGCCTACTATAAAGAAGGCTGCTATAAACATAGTGGAGCATGTGTCTTTACTATATTTTGGAATATCTTCTTGGTGTATGCCCAGGAGTCACATAGCTGGGTCCTCTGGGAGTACTATGTCCAATTTCCAGAGGAACCACCAAACTGATTTACAGAGTGGTTGTACCAGCTTGCAATCCCACCAGCAATACAGGAGTGTTCCTCTTTCTCCACAACCTTTCCAACATCTGCTGTCAAATTCAGCAAAGTAGCTGCATATAAGATTACCTCAAGAAAATCAGTGGCCTTCCTCTCTACAAAGGATAAGCAGACTGAGAAAGAAATTAGGGAAGCAACACCCTTCACAATAGTCACAAATAATATAAAACACATTGGTGTGACTAACTAAGCAAGTAAAAGATCTGTATGACTTCTTCTTCAAGTCTCTGAAAAAGGAAATTGCAGAAGATCTCAGAAGATGGAAAGATCTCCCATGCTCATGGATTGGCAGGATTAATATAGTAAAAATGGCCATCCTGCCAAAAGCAATTTATAGATTCAGTGCAACCCCCATCAAAATTCCAACTCAATTCTTCACAGACTTAGAAAGAGCAATTCGCAAATTCATCTGGAATAACAAAAAACGTAGGACAGCCAAAACTATTCTCAACAATAAAAGAACCTCTGGTGGAAGCACCATCCCTGATCTTAAGCTATACTACAGAGCAATTGTGATAAAAAAAAAAAAAA
The DNA here is from genome assembly GCA_019843815.1 of Montemys delectorum. Taxonomy (NCBI): domain Eukaryota; kingdom Metazoa; phylum Chordata; class Mammalia; order Rodentia; family Muridae; genus Montemys; species Montemys delectorum. Next base: position 7,658 of record JADRCD010157677.1, on the reverse strand, counting down.
CTGCATGGTATTGGTACAGTGGCAGGCAGGTGGATCAATGGAATAGAATTGAAGGCCCAGAAATGGACCCACACACCTATGGTCACTTGATCTTTGACAAAGGAGCTTAAGCCATACAGTGGGAAAAACAGCATTTTCAACAAATGGTGCTGGCTCAACTGGCTGTTAGCATGTAGAGGAATGAAAATCGATACATTCTTATATCCTTGTACAAAGCTCAAGTCCATGTGGATCAAGGACCTCCACATAAAACTAGATACACTGAACTGATAGAAAAGATGGTGCAGAAGAGCCTCAAGCACGTGGACACAGGGGAAATTTCCTTAACAGAACACCAATAGATTATGCTCTAAGATCAAGAATTGACAAATGGGACCTCATCAAATTGCAAAGCTTCTGTAAGGCAAAGGACACTGTTAATAGGACAAAACGGCAAAAAACCAACAGATTGGAAAAAGATCTTTACCAATCCTATATCTGATGGAGGGCTAATATCCAATATATACAAAGAACTCAAGAAGTTAGGCTCCAGAGAACCCTATCATAAAATGGGGTACAGAGCTAAACAAAGAATACTCAAGTGAGGAATACTGAATGGCTGAGAAGCACCTAAAGAAATGTTCAACATCCTCAGTCATCAGGGAAATGCAAATCAAAACAACCCTGAGATTCCACCTCACACCAGTCAGAATGGCTAGGATAAAAAACTCAGTTGACTGCATATTTTTTAATAGCCATCTCCCAGTTCTGAGACTTGAAAAAAAAGTATTCCCAATGTTCTTTAAGTCTTCAGATATTAATAAAATTTTATTTACATCTTTTAAATCTATATTCACATCCTCGGGGAAATCTAGATGACTATCACCAAAGCCCATCTTTGGCGATTATTCCCCAGTCATCCCTTTCTTTCAAGTCTCCACATTCTGCAATCACGCAGTTTGGCAGCTTTTTCACCATTCACTTCTACATTTTCAAGCATCCTTTCCACACCTAGTCCTTTTATTACCTGACCAAATACCACATGTTTCCCATCAAATGAGGGTTGGAACTGTTTTGATAAAGAACTGAGAACTATTTGTATCGGGGCCTGCATTTGCCATGCTCAGGAAACCCTCCCAATCATGCTTATAGTGAAAACTTTCATCTTCACATTTTTCACCATAAATACTTTCTCCACCTGTTGCATTCTTATTTGAGAAGTCTCCATCCTGAATCATGAATTTCTTAATAATTCTGTGGAAAGGGCATCCTTGAAAATGGTGAGGTTTCCCAGCTGTGGATCCAATGTCGTTTTCTCCTATACACAATGCATGAAAATTTGCTGCAGTTTTGGGAACAATATTTGCAAACAATTCTAAAACAACTTATCCAACTCAGGTTCTTGGAATTGGTGGGCTTGGCTGCTGGGGATGGGTGGAACATCTTCACTGTGGGCTCTGCAAAGCAGGATATGACTGCCTCATGTGAGAGAGGGGCTCAAACTCTCCTCCTTTGATTTCTTTGTTTAAGGTTTTAGTGTTTTCATCACTGAAGTCCTTTGTCACCTTGCTTAGGTTTACTCTGATGTTTGGAGTTTCTTTTGGTTTTTGTTTTCTATTGTGAATGGGACTGGTTCTCTCATTTCAAACTCATTTCTCACTTTACTGGACATGTTAATTAGGTCTAGTTTTCCAATAATCTTTAGGGTCTCATGTGTATAACATCATATCACTTGTAAACAAGAATATTGTGACTTAATTTTTTATTTCCTTCTATTTTTTTGGCTGTTTTTCTTTTTTTCTTTTTTATTAGATATTTTATTTATTTACATGTGGTATGATATCTCCTTTCCCAGGTTCCCCTCTGAAAAAAAGAAAAAATAAAATAAAATAAAACAAAAAACAAACAAAAAAACCCTGTTCTGTCCCCACTCCCCCTGCTCACCAACCCACCTTCTCCTGCTTCCTGGCCCTGGCATTCCCCTACACTGGAGCATAGAACCTTTACAGGGCCAAGGGCCTCTCCTTCCATTGATGATCAACTAGGCCATCCTCTGCTACATATGCTGCTGAAGCCATTAGTCCCACCATGTGTACTCTTTAGTTGGTGGTTTAGTCCCTGAGAGCTCTGAGGATATTTGTTAGTTCATATTGTTGTTAGCATTCCTTCTATTTTCTATTTGCTCCAAATAAGACTTCAAGCACTACATTGAAAAGGAGTAGAGAAAACAGACAACCTTGTCTTGTGTTTAACATTAATCGAAGTCCCTAAATTTTTCCCTCTGAATTATACTGGCTGTGGATTTTCCATATACACCCTTTATTATATTTAGGTATTTTTTTTCCGCCAAGCTTCCCTATAACTTTTATAATGAGCAGGTGGCTTTGTTTAATTGTTTGTTTGCTTAATTGGTTGGCTAGTTGATTGACTTTTTTTGTTGGACTACTAGAGGGGAAAAGACCTGTACAACAGTCCTACCTGGCTTTGAGCCTATGAACTAGGAGATTAACCCCTCCAAAAAGTATATCCCCTGTGCAATGGTAGCACTACTGCTAGAGAAAATAACTACTCTCTGATTAAATTTGAGGCCTTCCCCCACAAGAAAAAAATCTATTCCTGGTATTTAAAGCTTTCTCAAAAACGTTTGATGGAAGATGCTAAAGTCCCTATGAGGGCTTATGTACTTAAATACTTGTTCCCCAACTTGTACAACAATGCGGTAAAGATTAGGAGGTGTGAGCTTGTTGGAGGAGATGTGTCACTGAGCACATCTATTAAGATTTCAAAAGACTTATGTAATTCTCAATGAAATCTCAATAATGGTTGTGGATCAAGACGTGAACTCTCAACTGTTCCTTCCATCTACAATTATGAACTCCAACCCTCTGAAACTGTAAGTCAAATTAAACACAGTTTATTTCATAAGTTGCCTTGGTCATGGTGCTTTAAAACAGCAATAAAAAGTAATTAAGGCAAAAGATAGTAACAGGGAGTGGGCTATTGCTGTAAGGAGACTGAAATGCTGGGTTTTTATACAACTACAGAAAACTTTGAGACTTTGGACTAGAAATGTGGTTGAATGCTGTAAGCAGATCTTAGTGGGCCAACCTAGTAGGATCTCAGAAGACAATCATGCTAAGAACTTTGCAGACCATGGAGGCCTAGCTCAAGAGGCTTCAGAGGGGTATAGTATTAGCACCTGGGTTAGAGACCTTTCTTGTGATGTTTTGGTTGGGAGGTGGGTAGAGGCTGCCTTAAAATTCTTCCTCTGGTTAAATTGAAAATAATGGGCTATTATCTTTGCTGAAGGAGATATCAAGATAGCCAGATATTAATTCTACCATGAGGTTGTTAGTAATCACTCTAACGTATGTTTATAATGAAAAAAAGCAAAAAAGGAATGCAAAATGTACAGTTAAAGAGAAACATAATGCCAGAAACTTTAATGCTAGAGCCACTGTTTGTTCTGAAAGAGTGGAATTTAAAGAGGCCTGATCCAAAATAAAATATATAGATGTGTATCCTCAAGGCAAAACTCCACCAATCACAGAGTCCACCCCAAATGAGCATTTGAACATGGTATTCTTGTCCATGTGACTATATCTTTAGAGTTGTGAAGAATACATGACAAATGGGTTTTGATCCTTCCCTCATAGCTAAAAGAAGTCATTAAAGTTTTGGAAAGAGAATCCCTGGAAGGATTCCATTGTGAAACTATAAAAGTTACATCTATATTGTGTGGGAGAACATAAGAAATCAGAAGTTCCAAAGCCATGAGACATTTCCAAGATCTCCAGACAGGAAGTGGAACCAGGCCACGAAATAATAGAGTATATTGCAATCAGCAAAACTGGAAACATGGAGCTATCTAAGACCTTGCCTTCAGACATGGATCTATAGGATTTGGAGTTTTAGTCTTGCTTTGTTCCAGTGTTTCTTCACTCTGCTCTGATTTCTACATTTTGAGATGGCAATATGTATTCTGTGCCATCGTATGTTTGAAGTATGTAATTTGCTTTTTTATTTTACATGGAGAAGTAAAATTAAGAGAATGTCTAGACTTGAAGGGCCAACGTGGAAGTATACCCAGGGGGAGGGGCCTACCCACCCACAGAAGAAGCAGATTAGAGTCAGGGAAGAATTGTGGGAGGGGAGTGATCAGGATGTAGGTGACGAGCAGGATATAGAGTAAGTAAAAAAATATTTTTTAAAAAAAGGCAGTCTTGATATTCAGAAGATTCTTTAGTTGTTGGATTTTCAAACTGTGTTGATACTGTGAAAGATTATGGGAACTTTTGGAATTGGACTAAATACATTTTGCATTATGATAGGGCTATAGGTCTGTGGGAATCTCAGGAGTACAATATAGTGCTTTGAATAAGAATGGCTCCCATAGGCTTATATTTAGATATTTCATCCTGAGTTTGCAGAACTATCTGGAAAAGATTAAAAAGTGTGGCATCACTAGAGAAACTGTGTCACTGGGAGTAGAATTTGACATTTCAAAAGACTCATGCAATTCTCAGCATGTTTTGGGTATGGATCAAGACATGAGGTCTCAGCTGTTCCTTTGTGGCACCATTGTGGATTCTAATTCTATGAAACCACGAGCCAAATTAAACATTTCTTTTTACAAACTTTCTTGGTCATGGCATTTTTATCACAGCAATACAAAAGTAACTGAGACACATGTATAAATCAAGATTTATCAAGATAACAGTTGAATTTTTTCTTTTTTTTAGTTTGTTGATTCTTTAGGAATTTCACATCATGCATCCTAATCCTACCCATCTTCCTACCCCTTCATATTCAGTCTACACCTTTGCAACAGTCCCCAGAAAACAAAAAAAATAAAAATAATAAATACATAATAAAATAAAAATATTAAAAATCTTACCATGAAAGTAATGGTATGTCACAATATTTCACATACTATAACCTTTTGGATAAATATCTTTACTTGCAAAAGTTCATTGCAATGAGTCATTGATCTGGTTCGAGGCCTCTGGCTTCTACTATACTATCAATACTGGATCCTCTCAGATTTCTTCTTATTGCCCTCTTTCATGGAGATCCTACAGCTTTACATTTGAAGGACTCGGGTATTTACATACTCAAGTAGTTCCTCAATGGGGTAGATGTCTGGGGTAGACCTTCTCAGAGCCCTGGACCTAGATCTAGGTAGGTTCTGCATAGGTTAGCTTGCTGGTTCTCCCGTGCCTCCACTACAAGGCCTGCTCTGCTGTGCTTCTCGGGAATGTTGTGGAACCACTCTCCTAATCACTGCATGCCTTTGGGGCCAGTTCACCTTCCTGTCCTAGGTGATGAGGTTGGGCTGGGCAATGAAGGCATCTCTTCTACAACCATGCCACTGTGTGGCAGAAGGGTTGGGGCCAGCTCACCTGAGTACTGCATCCTGCAAAGGTCAGGGCCAGCTCTTCAGCACTCACTAAATAGAATACTAGAAACAATACTTCAAACTGAACACAGGAATATACACAATCAAAAGACTCCAAAAAGCAAGCAAGCAAAGCTATGATTAATGAAATACAAATAAGTCTAAGAACACACTAAGCATAAAAACCAAACCAAAACAACAACAAAAAAATCAAACTAACTGCAATCAAACAAAACCTTGATAATAACTTTAAATATTAATGGGCTCAATTCTTCAAATTATAGGATATAGACTAGCTAGCTAGCTTTAGAAATATATTGATTCTTCTGTTATCTATGAAAAATCTTCACAACTTTAATAATAAACACTAACTTAAAATGAAAGGATGAAAAGATGTATTCCAAGTAAATGGAAGAAGGAAGTAAGTAGGTCTGGCTATCCTAAAATATGAAGAAATAAATTTCAAACTAAAGCTAATCAGAGGAGATAAAGGTTACATCATTCTAATCAAAGATAGATTAACCAAAAAAATCACAATACTAAACATCTGTGCCTCAAATTCTGCCACACTCGTTTTCTATAAAGCATAGTGTTAGAAAAAAAGACATAGATTTCCACAAACCCAATAATAGTGGATGACTTTAACACCCCATATTCTCCAAACATAGGTCATCTAGACAAATAAATGAATAAACAACCCCAGAATTTAAAGGAACCATATACCAAATGTACCATAAAGATAGCTGGAGAATATTCCACCAAAAGAACATACATTCTACTCACTAGCAAATGGAAGCTACTCTAAAATGGACAACATGTTGGGATACAAATAAACCTTTACAATTCTAGAAAACAATTTCATGTATGTACCCTATCTGAGAATTACATAATAAAATTCAAAATCAACAGCAAGCAAAAAGCTAGTAAGTCTATGAATCATGGGGTTGAACAATTCATTACCTAATGGTAAATGGATCAAAGAAGAAATCAAAATATTCTTAAAACTCAACAGAAATAAATATACAACACCAAAAACAAAAAAAAAAAAAAACCTGTAATACATTAAAAGCAGTCTTAAAAAGAAATGTTCTGGCCCTAAGTGTCTACATTAACAAATTAGAAAGAGGACAAGTTACTGATGCAATTCAAAACTGGAAAAACAAGAAGCCTCAGAAAGGAAAGGCAGACTGTGATTTGGGAAATTCACTGGGCTAGTTCTGGGGCCAGTATTTTGGATCTAGGCAAAGCCTAAAAGGTAGTTATGTCACAAGAACCTGGAGTTGAATAAGAAGGAAGGATGAGTATAGTTATTCTATCTAGGTCTGTTCCATGCGTGGTGACAATGGGGTCCCTGGTAGGAAGTGGGTTTGGGTCAGAGCAAGACTTCAAGGCAAAAAAGAAGACTTGAGAGGAGGGCCTGAGGTGAGCAGTAGTAGGAGCACTAAGGATAACTTGGGTGTCATGTGTGGTTTCTGTGGGTTCCCTGAAAGGAAGCCAACAGCTTTTTACTTTTTTTTCATGATCCACTTGAGATTTATTAAGATTGCTTACTTGAATGTGGGTTGAGAGCTACTTTCTGGAGCATAGGTAACTTACTATTAGCTATACTACCAAAAAAAAAAAAAATGACTCCTACTTCCACAGAGACCATTAACCATTGACAGATGTCTAAGGAATAGTAAGGCTCTCCACCACTGTATTAGTTGGGGTTCTCTAGAGGAATAGAACTGATGAATGTGTAAATAAGTATGTATGTTTGTATGTCTGTACATATGTGTAGTAGCTGCCAGCAACCACACAAACCAGGTCTCTGGAAGAGAGGCAGGAGCCTGGGGAAATAGGGGAATCAGACAGTCGAGAGAAATAATGAGACCGAGTCAAAATGATTCTGATCAAGGTCCAATGTGTATTTTAGAATCTGAGAAATATATAGGCAGGGAAAACCCATCCCCCAGTAAGCCAGGATTTTGTGGCCAAATTAGCATCTTCTTGTTCTCTCAGGAAGGCAGATGAAGCAGCTCAGCAGTGCATGGCTCCTAGCAGGAATTTCCAGAGAGGCAGAGAAGTGGCAGAACAAAAGGGCTTTGTTTATCTCAGGAACTCCACCCAAGTGAACTAGCTGCTTTGTGGCAAGGGCAAGGTCTGATTCAATCTGCTTGAGGCTGGGGGAGGTCACACATATGTATGTATGTATGTATGTATGTATGTATGTATATGTATATATATTTATCTATGTATGTATGTATGTATCAGGGGGATTTATTAGAGTGGCTTTTAGACT
>JADRCD010157673.1:0-27214 GCA_019843815.1 Montemys delectorum | reverse complement strand
AGAGAGAGAGACAAAGACACACATACACACACACAGAACAGGAAGGAGAGACTCAGAGACAGAGACAGAGAGGCACACAGAGAGGCAGAGGAGAGACAGAGAAGTGAAAGACAAAGAGAGGCACAGACAGATGACAGACAGAGACAGAGAGACAGACAGAGAGGCAGAGGAGAAACAGAGAGAGACAAAGAGAGAATGAGATAGTGAGAGAGAAACAGAGAGACACCAAGACAGACAGAGAGTGAAAGACAGACAGATAGAGAAACACAGAGACAGAGACACAGAGACATACAGAGAGAAAGAAAGAGAGAAGAGAGAAGAGAGAGAGAGAGAGAGAGGAGGTTGCTAGAGAGAGAGAGAGAGAGAGAGAGAGAGAGAGAGAGAGAGAGAGAGACAAGGTTGCTAGTGACTAAAGATGTTCCAAAAACCCTGGCATTTTGATTAGGATTGCATTGATCCTACAATCAGATTAGGCAGAACTGTGTAGAGTCCTCTGACCAATGAGAATGTGTTGGAGGTTCCTGCTGGGGCCATGGCGAAACATGGTGCAGGGAAACAAATGGCTAAGAAGTGAAAAGGAAAACTCAGTACAGCAAGACTTGACCAGTCAGGCTAGATTCAAACTACTAGAGAGTCTGATCCCACAGTTTAATTTTCTTACACATGGAGGGAAAGTCTCCATATGATATTTCTTATACTGAAGTTTCAGGGATGGCTACATCAAAATTCCCACTATAGCAAAGTACCTGAGAACTTTATTATAAGAATAAGTTCTATTGAGTGGCAAACAGGAAGGATTTGTAATAATCCATAAAGATGGAATCTATTGATGCAGGATGCAAAGTACTTTGGATTTCCTCCCTAAGAAGGGGTTCTATTCACTAAGAGACAAAGCTTACAATTAGGGCCTAAACAATTTTCAGGATTTGGGTGGAGGCCAGCTCCTAATAGAATAACAGAGGATCACCAGGATCACTCTAGCATCCCAGGTGACCAGGCATCATTCCATCAGCCGAAGAAGTCAGACTTTTGTGCTCAACAGTGATGGTGTGTGTCTCCAATGCTTATTCTAGGCTGTGCCTCCTACAGGAATGAGTTCTTTATCCACTTAAGTACCTTTTAATTTCCTGAGTAGTTCTTCAGTGTTTGGATCTTCAAAGCCCTGCCCGTCAAGATCTTTTTTTTTTTTTTTTTTTTTTTTGGTTTTTCGAGACAGGGTTTCTCTGTGTAGCCCTGGCTGTCCTGGAACTCACTCTGTAGACCAGGCTGGCCTTGAACTCAGAAATCCACCTGCCTCTGCCTCCCAAGTGCTGGGATTAAAGGCGTGTGCCACCACCGCCTGGCCCTTGTTTTAGTTTCTTATTGCAGGGTACTAGGAGAGATCAGTAATGCTGTAGCCTGAACCCTTTCTACTGACTGACTCCGTTGTCCTATGCTCTTTTTAGGCATAGCCCTTGAGATTCTATAGACAAATATCAGGTTAGCTTCAGGAGATAGTTGGGTACCTTTTATTTAACTTTTCTCATTTGAGCAGCCACAGGAAGGCAAGGATGGATCTCCTTGTCTTTCTCTTGATCCCAGGAGGAAGGAGATGTCCCTCTCCTTCTCCCTGCCTCCTCCCTGCTTTTCTGACTCCCTCCTTGCTTCCCTCATCCCTTCCCTGCTTTCCTCTCTTCTTTCTTCCATTCCTCCCCTTCTCCATCTATTTCTTTCATTAGTGTCTTACTGTAGGCTGATCCCAGGCTGGTCTGGAACTCGCAATATAGACTAGAATGGCCTCTACTTTGCTGTAATCCTTTGTTTCAGCCTACCATGTACTAGAATTACAGACAGGAGCCCCCAGACGGGTCATTTATTCAAACCCACCGCCCTACTGCCTCGTCACCTTGTATGCTAGGTCTCAGGCTCACACCCACCATGCCCTCCTCCATATTTCCTCTTATAAAGCACCTGTTCTTGTTTTCTTGTCTGTTCTATTTGGATCTGAAGTATATTAAAAGATTAGGCTCCAATGCAAACATGTTCAGAAAAGGGATTTGGAGAAATGAGTAAGTCCTAAGGATTTTAGCCTATTGGTGGTGAAGTGAAGGAAATGTGGAAGATGGAGCCTAGCTGGAGGAAGTGGGTTACTGGGTGTGTGACCTCTTGTCTGTGTCCTCTTCCTGCCTCTTTCTCTTTCCTAACTCCCAGGAGATGAGCTGCTCTATAATGCCCTTTACCATGCCTTTGTGACTCATCCACAGACCCTGTAGCTCCTACCTTGACACCTTGACTCACCACAGCCCCTGAAGCAATGGAGCCAAGGACGACAGACTAAATTCTCTGCCACTGAGCCAAACCAAATCTTTCCTCTTTTAAAAGGTGTCCTTCAGCTATTTGTCACCACTGAGGGAAAGCAGTGTCAGAGCCTCACCGATGATATATATGCATTTGAAAATCAAAATGAAAATGCCTGAAAGACTTTATGCAAATTTGGTCTTATTTTTTTCCTTGATGTTTGATGCAATTTACCAGAGGCCCAGTCAGATCTGTAGTTTATGCGTGGAAGTGATTTTTGCATATGAGATCAATTTTTAACATATGCAAGACTTGAGATTATCCTGTTTCTTCTCAAGGGAACTTGGGTAGTTTCTGAATTTTAAGAAACAGTCTGTTGCACGTATGTTGTTGAATCTTCGGATTCCTATCAGTTTAATATCTGTAGGTATGTGTGGCTAATTGCCACATATAGATCTCGGCAGTGTGTCACCTTTAACCCTCTATTTAGTTAATTTACGACACTTCCTAGTCACTGATCTCAGAGAAAGGATTTTGTACCCTTGATGCTACTTGTCACTTTTCCGCTTTGTTGAGCCCTCCTCTGATCTTTGTTACTCCTTTCATTTGACCCATTTCAGCTTCAGCTGTCATTATTTCTCAAAATGGAATTTTGAGTTATTGATAACAGACTTCTTAATAATGAAGATGTATTTTTTTCCCGTTGAACAAAAGTTTTCAGAAGTTGTACCTTCAACTAAATCTTCTGCAAGGCTGATGAACTGATTAGATGTCAGTGTTTGTGGAGAGGTTGGAATGTTGCAGGTCCAGAGCTTAATTACCATTCATCTTGGACTATCATTTAGTCCCTTATTTGTCATTCCGTTCCCACCACTGTTTCCGATCTAAGATTCTTTTGACTATCGGATGAAACCATTTGAAGCATACTAACTTAGCACACTAATAAGTTCCACAAACAGAAGTGCAAAGAATATTGTCAGAGAGCCTAGGAAACCTACAAACGAGATCTCTCAGTTTATTGTTCATATTCTTTTTTGTTTGGTTGGTTTTGGTTCCTCGAGACAGGGTTTCTCTGTGTAGCCCTGGCTGACCTGGAACATAACTCTGTAGACCAGTCTGGCCTCGAACTCAGAAATCCGCCTGCCTCTGCCTCCCAAGTGCTGGGATTAAAGGCGTGCGCCACCACTGCCCGGCTTATTGTTCTGATTCTATTGTTCTGATTCTTTTTTTTTTTTCTTTTAATTATTTTTAATTAGTTTTTTTTTTTAGATAATTTCTTTATTTACATGTAAATTTTCCCTTCCCCAGGTTCCCCTCCAAAAAACAAACAAACAAACAAACAAAAACAACAAGAACAAACTTCTTTTGCTTCCCCCCTCCCCATGCCTGCCACCCCACCCTCTCCCACTTATTGGCCCTGGCATTCCCCTACACTGGGGCACAGAACCTTCACAGGGCCGAGGTCGTTTCCTCCTACTGATGATCAAATTTGCAGTCCTCTACTATACACATGCTGCCAGAACATTCAGTCCCACCCTGTATAGTCCTTGATTGGTGGTTGGGTCCCTGGGAGCTCTGAGGGTACTAGTTAGTAATTGTTCATCCTAAGGGGCTACAAACCCTTCAGCTCCATAGAACCTTTCTCTAACTCCTTCACTGGGGACAGTGTACTCAGTTCAATGAATGGTTGTGACCCTCTACATCTGTATTAGTCAGGTATTGTCAGAGCCTCTCAGGAGATAGCTATATGCTTGTCCTTCCTTCAGTCTCTGCTCCATAGTTAATCTCTGCCACTCCTTCTGTGGGTGTTTGGTTCCCCTTTTTAAGAAGGAATGAAATGTCCACCTTTTGGTCTTCCTTCTTCTTAAGTTTCTTGTGGTTTGTGGGTCGTTCTTCCTGTATTCCAAACTTCTGGGCTAATAACCACTTATCAGAGAATGCATACCATGTGTGATCTTTTGTGATTGGGTTACCTCACTCAGGATGATACTCTCCAGATCCATCCATTTCCCTAAGAATTTCATAAATTCATTGTTTTTAATAGCTGAGTAGTACTCCATTGTGTAGATGTACCACACTTTCTGTATCCATTCCTCTGTTGAGGGACATCTGGGTTGTTTCCAGTTTCTGGCTATTATAAATAAGGCTGCTATGAACATGGTGGAGCATGTGTCCTTATTACATGATGGAGCATCTTGTGGGTATATGCCCAGGAGCGGTATGGCTGGGTCCTCTGGTAGAACTATGTCCAATTTCCGGAGGAACTGCCACACTGATTTCCAGAGTGGTTGTACCTTGTTCTGATTCTTAACTGGTCTGAAAGATGAGGGCTTCCTTATCGTAATCACAGCAACCATGGTGGGATGATTATAGTTTATGGAGAAATGAAGTGAGTGCTGGCGTTGCCGTCGGGGACAGAAGCAAGACACGAGGAACTCCCTAACTTGCGCACACTATATAAGTGGTGGGCTCGTGTTTGATGACATCGATGGTTATCTTCATCTTCATTGATTCCTCTTCTGTGATCATTTCGGAGCCCTGAGCTTTGGATTTGTACCACTCACCTTCTCTCTGCAAAGCGCATGTTAGTTAACATCCCATGCCCACTAGGACTGTTTAGAGATAAACTCTCCCCACACTTTACTTGTCTGATAAGGTTTTCATTTTGGTTTCATGTAGGAAGAGTAATTTGTGTTGGATATAGACAGTCGTGTGAATGGTTTTCCAGTTCTCTCAGCACGTTAACTACTTCGTTGTGCGTTCTTTCCATTTGTATGATTTCTAACCCGAGGTCCACTGTGATTCTTACCATAGTTCCTAAGTGTTAAAAGCATTCCTCTTAGTCTGATTTGCTTTCAGAGTTTTCTCAATGTGTTTCTGCTCAGCAAATTGAAGATGATTTGACGTGCACCCCCCTCCCCGTGTGTGTGTGTGTGTGTGTGTGTGTGTGTGTGTTTATCCTTCTTAGAGGTCACTGAATTTAAAAGACTATTTTCTGTAATTAGTTTTGGAACAACCATCCCTTTACCTCTACAAGTTTCTATAAATAGGTCTGGAGGAAAGGGGAAAGAAGTGATTTTTTTTTCTCCTTCCTTCTTTTCTTTTTTCCTTTCTTTCTTTCCTTCATTCTTTTCTTTCTTTCTCTCTTTACACTTAGAAAATGAAGCAGCGTTAGAAAAGTGAAACTAGCAGTTAGTACAGAGAATGAGCAAAATTTCCAGAGCCCCTCATCTGTTCTCCAAGCAGCTGGCTTATTTAAGCCATTTCTGCCTGCTTTGGTTTCACTTTGATTTTAAGGATAGAGTCTTAGAGGATCCTGACATCTAAGGTAAGTAGAGAATAGCCCAGTCGGAATGCTTTGGTTCAGATCTTGAACCGGAGTCTTAGCATGGGCTGGCGGAATGCTGCTTCACCATCTGCCATGACAGGGACTGCAGATCCGCAGGCCTGATTCTTGCATGATGGGAATTTGTTTTGTAGTATCCCTGAAGGTTGGTTACTTGGCAGACTTCACACACATTTTTTCCTAGGCTGCCGTGTTCCTAGTATAGCCAGCACCCTGCAGGAAGTAGCAGCTGATCCTGTTCATGAGAAGGGTGAGACTCCGGCTCTCCCCTAAGGATCTTTTAGACTGTCAGTTTCTTCTTGAAATTTGTGCTTTACATCTGGGTTGTGAGTTATGGGGATCCTTTCTCATAATACTTATTCTGTAACCATTCTTTTTACTGTTTCAAAAGCTTTAATCCAGCCTGTTTCCACTGCCTGGTGAGCATCCTGTCTTCCAGCTTCAGACTGTTGCTCTTCCTCCGCGGAGTCATTTCAGCAGTTATGTGCTGGCTAGTTTTAGGTCAACTTGACCCAAGCTAGAGTCATTTGGGAAGAGAGAACCTCAACTGAGAAGGCAGCCTCACTAGGTTGGTGTGTGGGAAAGCCGTGGGCATTTTCTTGATTGATGTTCGAAGTAAGAGGTCTCAGCTCTCTGTGGGTGGTGTATCCCTGGGCTGGTGGTCCTGAGTGATAGAAGAAAGCAGCCTGAGCAAGCCACGAGGTGCAAGCCATCAAACCAAGTTCCTCCATGGCTTCCGGATCAGTTCTTGACTCCAGCTCCCTGCCCTGATTACTCTGGATGATGGACTATAACTTGAAAGTTGAAGCAAACCCTTTCCTCTCCAGTTGGTTTTGGTCTTGGTGTTTTATCCCGGCAATAGAAACCATGAAAGAAAGTCATGTTAGTTGTCCTAATCAGCAGACCAGTGGCCACACACTTATTTAAAGGTAGTAGGCATCTGATTAGTCCTTTCTTCTAAGTGATTGCTTAGCTTACTTTTCTGTTTTACTCCAAAGTCTAGACTCAACAGTTCAAATGCAAGGTCATGCCTCCAAGCCCTAAGATCTGGCAGTTGTTAGCACAGAGAAACACAAGGCATCTTGCTTCTTTGATATTCCTTCTCGAGCATCTTCCTGGCCAGTTCTGTCTCTTGCAGCTTGCTGGTTTGGATCTGCATCTCTTTTACAACATCCAATTGTAACTATTTTTCCTCGTTTAACTACTTTCTTGCTCACTAGGGGCTGCTGTTCTGAGTAATGCTTGCCACTGGGGAAAATAGAAGGTAAGGGAAGACTTTAAAGAGAAATGTTGTGTAGATAACTAAACAGCTATAGGCAAAACGACAATCATAATAAGAGCAAAACAAACCTATTTTACACTTTAGGTAAAAATTAATGCAAACAGCTCATCTTATTAAATGTAAGGAATTAACCTTTAGGTAAAATTTTTATATAAAAATTTGAGAAAATTCTTGGGACCCAGGGCTGGACAAGGTGTTCCTAGGGTTAATATCAAGAGCAAAATTCATAAGTTGAAAAACAGGTAATTTTTAGAGTTCATAAAAAATGAAAATGTTTGTTTAGATGAGGAAACTATAGATGACAAGATGATGTTGCAAAGCACACATTTGGTGGAAGATTCATGTGAAGACTCAGTAATCCATTTAAAACAGACTGAACAGATACCTCTCTCTCTGTCGCTCTCTTTCTCTCTGTCTCTCTCTGTCTCTGTCTCTGCCTGTCTCTCTGTCTCTGTCTGTCTGTCTGTCTGTCTGTCTCTCCAGAGCTGAGGACCAAACCTAGGACCTTGCGCTTGCTAGGCAAGCATTCTACTATTGAGCTAAATCCCCAACCCCAAACAAATACTTCTCTATTGATACCAAATTCTTCACTGAGGGGGAAAGACTAGATCAGTCATGATCTTAATAGCTCCTCTCCTCTGGAAAAGTTGGAGTTTGTTTCCTCCCCTCCACCACAATGAACCAAACTATGCAGCTGCTAAACCTAACAACAGCCATGCTTGACTTGATAAAGACAATAGTCCATTCAATCAGGATAAAATTTAGACAAATCCTGGAATCCCAAATACAGAGTCATGAGCTAACTGCACAGTGACAGTAAGACTAACACACCAGTCCAAGGAAGTACTTAGCATTTAGCATCGTTTGATACTATAGGATATTCATAAGCTTTTTTTTTAACAAAACCATGTCTTCCTTCCTTCACATAAGTCATGATCAAAATTATTTCTAAAATGGTTACACAGTTACACTACATTACCCTTAAAGCTTGATGACTTTAGTTGTACTTTTATAAAAACCTTACAGAATTTGTGTGTCTCTGGAACCTGAAACAAATTGAAAACATTTGAAAGAAGTAGAACTTGCAGCCCTGACATTTATGTTCCAATGATTAATGTCTACTTCTACAAGAGCTATCCTCCATGAGGCCCTGTGCCAAATGACGATCAATATCTCAAGCTTCCTCATCAACAGGAAAAAATACCACTCTGTTTTTGAACCAAAGGTTGTTATCTTGCCATTGCTGGACTACACTAAGCTCCTGTAAATGTGCAACTTTCAACAGTGCTCAATGACACTGCCTCAAAATGCTGTCACTGTCGATTACCTGAGATTACATTCTGAAGCTTAAGACTGAGACAGTGATTTGAAATAGGGCTGGAAATAGGCCTAAAAGATTGCAAGCTCCAAGCACATCAAACATCAGCACAACAAGTTAAAACAAAACAAAACAACAACAGCTACCACTCTGGGCTGGCCCCCACTCCAAAAGGGATTACCAGGCAACAGCTTCTACTTAATCTTTTTTGGAATATTTCATTATTTATTATTTTGATTATGATGTGACATCTGTACATGTCTAAGATATACTCAAACTAAATAAACAGACTTGTTTTATTTAGCCTTGCTCCTCAGGAAGTTTGCCTATGGCTCAGTGCACTTTTTAAACTATATAAATAACAGATGATTTTGGGATTTGAGAAAAATCAAACACTAAGACCTTGTTCAAGCCCCACACACTTTAATGGTCTCTAAATTTGTAAGGCAGGCATACAGAGTCAAGAGGAAAATTACATAGAATCATGAACTTATTTTTTTTGCAAATGAGTTTGGCATATTTAACTGAAATCATTTGTTATTGCATACATACTTATTGGAGAATTTGTGAGTTAATCACCCAGTCAAAGCCCATGGATTATTTGGACTAAATCTTTCGTATCTAGACAATTCTAGTTAGTCTTAAAATTAAGCACAAAAAGTCATACTGGTCATTGTTGATCATTTCAGTGGAGTATAAAACAGATAAGCACTTAGAAAAATTTCACAAAGTTGAAACTTCATCTGTCTCTTGAAGAATAGGTAACATTTAGGGGAAGAGAAAGCAGCTGCATGCAAGGTGCAGTGTTTCATCTAGTTATTGTGGAAAACTGACAAGAAAACCCAGTATCAAATGCTTCTAGTCAGTGTTATGATATAAGGTTAAATGGGCGGAAAAATCAAACTGAAATCTAGAAATGTTTTAGCCTTTGGCCCATCAATTTACCATGTCAGAGAGTTCTTAAATTTTTCTGAGCATAGAAATAGAAAAAAGTCAGATATAGCGGTTAGGGTGTGATGAAACCAAATTGTAGTTTTCACATTCTTGATCTACGAAATCGTTCTGGAGTAAAGTAGCAGGCTATGTTTTAAGCAGACATCTCCTGCTTGCGATGGGACATATCCATTGTATCTTTATTCCCTATTTCCATGCAGTGCACCTGTTTCCTTGATTGGTTACCTTCAAGTCTGAGCCTGTCTGCCTAACTGAGAAATCCTATCGTTCACATTAAGCTTTTACTACTTTATTAACTAGTGTATTCCCCTTAGTCTTAAGTTACTTCCTATAATTGTCCTGCTCTGCCCCCTTCAAACTAATATGATTGCTGTTCTGAGTCTTGACTCCTTCCTTGTTCGTTAATTAATTTTTGGCCACAGTAAGTGCCAGTCTCCTTAACTGCTCCTTCATAAAAGAGGTACCTTCCCTCTGTCTGTCTGTCTGAAGAAGGAAATGGCAGCCCTGGATGAGGCAGATAACATGCACGGATTCGTAATTTGATCATGTTTTAGGAGGTTTAGTCTTGTCTCATCTGCTTCCTGACTTCTTATGGTATAAAATGCTTTCTTTCACCTTGCCCTTCTATCATGATATTTGCTATGGAAAATAAAAACAATGCAATTATCTGATCAGATATGTACATGTATCTCTGAAAACCTGAGCAAAACACATCTTTCTTCCTTTAAGTTGTTGTCTTAGTTCATGTTCTTATTGCTTCAATGAAACATGACCAGAAAAGCAAGTTGGGAGGAAAGGGTTTATTTGGCTTACACTTCCACATTTTGGTCCAGCATTGAAGAAAGTCAGAACAGGAACTCAAAACAATCTAAAAACTTCTTCTTTTTTTTTTTTAATTTTTCTTTTCTTTTTTTTTAAGATTTATTTTTATTTATTTATTTTTTTTACATGTATGAGTACACTGTAGCTGTACAAATGGCCGTGAGTTACATGTGTGCAGCTGCTGGGAATTGAACTCAGGACTTCTGCCGGCCCCGCTCACTCCGGTGTAATTTACTGTAGCTGCCTTCAGACACATCAGAAGAGGGCGTCCCATCTCATTACGGGTGGTTGTGAGCCACCATGTGGTTGCTGGGATCTGAACTCAGGACCTTTGGAAGAGCAATCAGTGCTCTTACCCGCTGAGCCATCTCGCCAGCCCTAAAAACATCTTCTTATACCTAAAAATATTTTCTTAAATCCTAAACAACTTAAGTTTTTATTGTGAGACTAATATTATCTAGTCTTCAACTCCATCGGTGACTTGAGAAGTAACAAATATTATCTGAGAATGTAGGAATTGCAGGTAAGTGGCTTCCAAAACGAAAGAAATAACAGAGACAGTTGGGTATCTGACACGATTCCGCAAAATTCCTCTATAACATTGGAGCATCTATCTTCAGCCTTCGGGCCCAGGATGTCTGACAGATTTTTCTGTAAAGCAAGAATTATGAAGGACTTGGCTACTCTCTTCTTGCAGAGCTCAGCAGTTGACTTCTCTGCATCCCATTTGTTAATTCTGGACAGCATTCTGTTTGTAGAAGACGCAAGAGCAGTTTCTTGCCTAGTAGCAGTTTGCCACATTTGAAGGAAACTACATAAGGAGATTCTTTGATGCTTATCATATTCTTTTAAGTAGAGAAGGATGCTGCTAGGAGCCCACACATCTCATAGTCAAAAAGCCCTTAAACTAATAAAACATCTTAAAATGTCATTTTTCTGTAGGTCTCAGGTTCTTGAAGACCATGTATTTATCTAGTATATCTGAGTTGACAAATGTTGATTGTTACTAGCTATTTACTATCTGGTCAACCTAGAAGGCATATTGCTGTACTTAACCAGCATCTGATATGATCATAAGTTTGACAGACTAACTATTAACTTGCATTACTTACTTAATTATCCTAAACAGTTTGTAACAGCAGCTTTTTAAAAGATCTGGAACTTAATATTGAGTTAAAAAAATCACCTAGGTACCTCAAGCAGCATGTTGTAGCAAAATATAACCTCAATTTTGCATCAATATACAAAGATCTATACCTATGTAAGTTTTTTGGCTAGTAATAGCTCTAATACTTTAATAGTAGACTCAATAGTCGACTCCTTATTCCTATTATTCTTATTCTATATTCCTCCTTTCTCTCTCCATTCCTTCTCTTCCCTCCCCCCAACATTAGATAAAAGAGATAGAAAGATAAAGGGGAGAAAAAGAGAGAACCCCATGAATCTAACCTCTTATATTTTCTTTGCTCCCTGATCCAAGGCCATTAACAACCTCCAAATAACCCCCCTTTAATGACGACAACCATCCACCATCCTATGGATGACCAAAACCCATCTACCCCAACTCGACTCTTGGGAATATGGGATCTGCTCTTTTAAAACTGCTTCCTGCTGATTTGTGGTGTCATTTTCTCTTTGCATCCCTCCTCCAAATTAGGATAATGGTCAGTCTTAAGAAAACTAACTGTAGTATTTGTCGTTCAATCTCTGCATGCAGTGAAAACGCAGGCTTAACTGAAGTCCTGACGGGAACAATCAGAAAGGTTGAAACAAACAGGGGAGGCAGCTTTCTTTGAAGCTGTCCTGGAAGCAGATTTCGATGAAGAATCTATCAAGGCAGTCGGAGGTTGGATCAGGCAGGATGCTGGAATAAATACATTTCAGTGTTTCAACATCCTTTCAGCATCTTCAATGTGTTTCTTGTCAGGCTTGCTTTTCTGGTTGTTTCCTTTGTGAACAAACATACTTTCAATGGTATGGTACATTTTTGAATGAACACAAATGTGGAGTGTGCACTGTGCAGAAATCAGTTAAAGATGTTTCTTTGCTCTTTGTTAGAGCAGGTGAAAAATATCTTCCTTTATAAGTTGGTTTGGATTGTACGACCAGACAGTAATACATGTTTTCATCCATGCCATATGAAGGATGGCCTGCCAGGTCCTGAGGATTCTGTAGCTAATAAGATTTATTCGCTACGCATAGCTGAAGTTCTAGCTGGAGACAAGTCCCTGCCAGTCTCAGAGACCCCATGTAGGAGGATCAGCATACAAGTTACTTGTTAGTAGTTTTCAGGATTTTTTTTTTCTTGTCTGTACTCAAGATCTTTGGGGGTCTCCCTTGTCATATCTGACTTATATCAACTTGAAAGAAATCCAGAGCTTTTCTCTTCCTGTTGAAACAAGAGCATATTCTCTTCCCCAACATAACGTCTTTCCTGTTTTCCACTTTGAGGATATCATATATTTATGCCGATCTAATTCAAGAGTCCTTTCTAAAATCCAGTGTATTTTCACAGTTATGTCATCGGTTTCATTGACATTTAAAAATTTTAAAATCAAGAGAGCATTATTTAATCTATCCTTGGAAAATTCCATATCGTCCTTCTTTTGTATGAGCATTTTCTTTAAGATGCCGCCATAATTGCCTGACCTTTAGGATTGTAAGCTATATCTGTAACAGAGCTTATGCCATAATGTTGAAAAATTATTTTATTTTATTGGATATACGTGCCTGAGCATCATCAGTTTTAATCTCAAAAGGCATCTCTAAGATAGCTATTATCTCTAATAACTGTGCCATGTCGGAATCGTCATTTTCAGAATTCGAGACAAAAGTCCATTGGAATTCTGAACATGTATCAGTAGTATGGTATATCAACATATGTACATATCTTAATTCTATAAAATGAAACAAAATCTATTGTATGACATTGCCTTAAGGTAGCATTAATAAGTCGAATCTGGATCCTTACCTCAATATATTGCATCTCTATAGTTACCATTCTAATTCCTCAAGCCTTTGTAGATTTTTTTTCACCTGGAACTTTCTCTTTTTTTGTTGTCAGAGGTTTCAGATTTGATTCCTTTGAAGGCTCTCTATTCTGATAGAAAGCATACTCTAACCTTTCTTCTATGGCCTCTGACCCAGCATACAATTTCTCAGTCTCTTCTTTCTCTAAGTCTGTCTTATTCTGATCTCTCCTAAAGAGGATATACAAAATTGTAACTACTATTGAAAAAAATAATTATTTCTATGTTGATAAGTATAGCAAAATTATATGGAATCCAGATGCCCCATGCCATTGTGTTTCTCTATCTTTAACACAAAAAGCACTCTTTTTTTTTTCAGTTTCTAACTTTTTCCTTCCTTCTGAGACATTACTTTCTTATTTTCAAAGTAACTATTTCTTCCTATGAATTTTATACTCATTTTCCTTTCTTTTTTACTGTTTTAAAACTTACTGGGTTAAGGAAAAGGTTTCTTTTGCCCTTCTGTGCATCTGCCGGCTCTTCAGACCAGCGTGTGTCTATGGTGGCTAACTCTGCCCCCTTGGTTCTGTTCTGAAAGCTTCCCTTGTTGGTACTATAAACCCAACCAAATTCCTACTGAGGTCATAGACCTTAGAAAAGTGCTTGCTACCACCACTTTACTAAACCAGCACACAATGAATTCCTTCCTATATGTACACAGATAATGGGTATAAGGATAACTAATACCTTTCCCATAAAAGTATCTCTTCTCTTCTCAGCAAATAGAGACCATCAGAGAAAACTGCAATGGACACAGTCCAGAGATCAATGGATCATGAGGAGCATAGCCCCAGGAGATTCTGCTCCTGAATCTGTGGCTCAGGGAACATATCAGAAGGGGGGTCAGAAAGATTGTCCAGTCAGGATACCTGGAAGTCTTAGGCTAACAGTCTTCCCTAGAAATGGCTGCATGAGCCATATGGGACAGTAGCTATATCAAGCTACAGGAAAGGGGATAAATGTCATAGATCCCTAGATTCCTAGGGACTAAAGAGAACTAATGACTGCCGGGACAGGAGAATTAGCCTCTGCCAGAGATGAGTCCTCTTATGACTTATCTCATACAAAGTGGTCAGCCCTGAAACCATATACACATAAATAACAAAAACAGATTCAGCAGGTTGAATTTATATGTTTGTGCACATGTATAATAAATATACATACAGGTATGTAACAATAATAATTAAGAAAAAGAGGCTATCAATTTGAGGATTTGGGTGGGGTTAATGATAAGGGTTGAAGTGAGGGTACCTGGGAGAGGCTAGAGAGAGGAAAGGGAAGGCGGAAAGTGGTATAGTTCTATTTTAATTAAAATGCATAAAGATTAAACAATGAAGTTGAATGCAGCATTTGAGTTCTGCTTTGCATCTGCCTCTCACACCAGGGGGACATCTGGTCTACTCTTGTACATTTTCTGGACTCAGAAACCCCTTATAAATATTTGTCAAAACTAAAGTCAACAGTAAGCTTCAAATATGTTTCCCTTCAAAATACCCGCCTTCCAAATTATTGTCATAAAATGAAGATGTAATCCTGCGGCTCCCCTTGTAAATGAGTTCTCCTTCCTGAATATATCCTCTCTTTATTTACAAAATCTTTCAGGTTATTTAAATCCAAAGTGCCCTTTTTCTTTTTCTTTCCTCCTTTCTTTCTCCCCCTCCCTCCCTCCTTTCTTCCTTCCTTCCTTCCTTCTTTCCTTCCTTCCTTTTATACAACTGAACTTTCAACCTTCCACTGTCATCATGCCAACTGGTAATATTAACCATGCCACCATACCTCTCTCTCTCTCTCTCTCTCTCTCTCTCTCTCTCTCTCTATATATATATATATATATATATATATATATAGGTATGGTGGCATGGTTTATATATATATGTATATATATACATATATACATATATATGTATGTATGTATGTATTTTGTCACTTACTTAATTGGTGGTACTTGGAGAACAGGGAGTACATGTTTTCATCAATTTCCTTGTGGCTTACATCAGTGCTTTGCACAGAATAGATAAATGTGTAACTTAATATAAGCTAAATGGAATTATTTACACATGTTCTGATGTAGACAGGTAGAATTTCATATCTGACCTAAGAAACTACAATCTTTTAAGTAACTTCCACATTTCCATGCTTTCAATCTTTGTATTGCTGTCTGAGTTATTTGTATAAATTTTAGTTAAGTTTGGTGTCTAATGAGCTCATGATAAAACCTTAACCTTTACTATTCAAGGCCCTCCACCTCCTGCACTTCCTTTGCACCTTACCCTTAACATTGCATGCTGGCCATTCTGGGCCATGGATCAAAAATGGTTAACACCAGTCCTTTACTTCATGCTGTGGCCTTAGACTACCTCTTCTATCCTGTAGGTCACAGAACTTCTAGGTTGTTGTCATCGCATTAAGTAACTCCAAGCTGCTCTTCAGCCAAGAATGACAACCGATTCCAAGACTCACAAAAAAGGACTGCATACATCAAAGAGCGTCTGAACCAGCCCTGACAAAGATCGTCTGTTGGTGATGGTAATGCTCTCTGTAGCTCAGACTAACCACTCAGATGCAATTTCAGACTAATTTAGGGAAATGGTGTTTAGCCCAGGGCAGGCTTCTCATCTCCACATTCTCTGATGATCCTCCTCCTAACAGAAGCTCCCAGCCTCTTCCTTTTCTTATTCTCCAGACCCGAATCATGAAATACTACAATCAGACAACACAGAAGCACCACACAAGTTTTTCCTATTAAATTTTGTGTGATTTCACTGAAAGTTATTTGTTGTCCCACTGTGCTCACATGACAATAAAAACAACTTTTGCTATATTTATTTCATTGTGATTGTATAAGATGACTATATTTTGAAAAATCTTTGGCATTAAAATACATTCACAATGAAGAGTTTATCAAAATGAATGGGCTGTCTGTCCAGAGTGTTTGAACTGTGGGAAACTGGAACAGTAAGTTATACTTATTTGCGGAGGTATGTGGTTTCTAATCTGAAATCTGTTTCAGTTTGTTCCACACAAGAGGCCATGGAAAATACCATCTCAATAAAGCTCATGCTTTCAGAAGCACTGCAAGTCAGAACTTTTGATTTATTTATTATTTTTGTTACTGGCTTTTCCTTTCTACCAAAGGACAAATGCCATGGGGAATATGCCTAGTTAAAAATATTTATTGATTGATTGTCAAATGAAAACGTTCTGGAAATATCTACAACTATTCCCATTTGAGACTCGACTTTTCAAATTTTGCACTTAAAAAAAAAAAGCTGAGTATAGTGAAATATGCCGGTAGCTCCATACACTACAGAGCCTGAGACAGGGGAATCATTCAAGCGTAGGAGTTTAGGACTAGCTTGGGAATCATAATCCGATCTCTTCTTTAAATGAACAAACAAACAACAAACCATGAAAAACCCCGCCTATCAACAAACAAACAAAAATCCCTAGTCAAATTTGTCTTTATCTTTCTGTTCATCGAGAGATACTTTTTTCTCACTAATTCCATATAGGTCCATCATCATATAGGTTTACCATCCATCCATCCATCCATCCATCCATCCATCCATCCATCCATCCTGCTCATATTGTATAACACATGCTGGAATCCGCAGAGAGTAGAGATTAAAAAAGCATAGGCTCTTCACTTTTGCTTTTCATAATCTAACTGGAAAAGTTAAAATTATCAAACAATTATGAAAAGTAATGAGAAATACCTTTATTAAGTAGTAAATTACAGAACCCAGTGCTGTGACAACATCTAAAACAAGATGTGGTCTAGGTAAGGAGGTCAGAGTCCACTTCCTTGGGGAAGTGGTAATTGCACTGATACATGTGTGGTGAGCAAGAGCTAAAATTACACTTTGCAGAGAGGAACCATTAGATGGAAATATTCCCTGGGGCCAAGGGACATAGCATCTTCAAGCAAATGGAAGGCAGCCAGCGATGCTGGTGCAGGGGATTGTGTACATTTTGGAATATAAGGGGAAGTCAGCCCTGCAGGTTTATGCTATGTTAGGGATGCTGCTTTCATCCTCACATTCAGGATACCCGTCAGGGGGTGGTAAGTGACGGGAGGCAAGATCAGGTTTGTGTGTTGAAAGCATCCCTAGAGTTAAGAAGGAAATATATTATGTGTAGGAGGTAGCAGAGGGTGGTGGATTAACTACAGGCGTGGTGGCATCTTCCATCAGATTGGGGGATGAGGAAAAGCTGCACAGAGTGTGAGGTAAATAGGACTTGGTGGCAAAGTGGATTTGTTAGGCGAAGCCTTTATGAATTAAGCACTATACAGGCCTGATATTTGTGTCATATTTCCACCACAGTGTCACTGTTTCAATGAATTCAGAACTCACTTATGCCAACAGTATTTATTCTGTACCTGTTATATGTCATTCTGGCTTCTGGGGTTACAGAAATGAGCCAAGTGGCCCCTCCTGTCCTTGTGCTTGTTCCAGACATCTGGTTAAAGGTATGAATTAGGGTAGGCATGAAGACGCAGCATTTATAATACTGTGGGCTATTTGCCTTTGGCAAATAGAAAAAAAAAAACACCTCACCTTTTTAATGTTCCTCATTTCTAGAGTACCCCTTATTGTCTAGAGATATCAGGGAGATGGGTAGAGAGGTATCCAGGGAGGGACCAGGGTATCAAGCTGGTACTCTTAGGGTCACAAAGCTCTGGGATGTCATTACTTGAGTTAAGGTCTTCCAATTTCAAGCTGAGGGTGCCTGTCCCCGCATCTCCTCTAATTTGCTAAAACTGCCCCAGACATAGAAAGTTTGCTTCAGAAAGGGAATTCCTCCAAATTAGCCAGAATGAAGGCTTTTCTCAGCTAGAACGTATTCCTGCATTTAGCCTAAGCAAAGCTTTCTTCTTCAGTGTTATCCAGAATAGCACAGATTATTAGTCAAATGAAGGCAGGCGGTGCAGGAAACCTGGGGTTTTTGTATTGCCCCACCACAGAAGAAAGAACTGATCAGGTTCTTGCCAGGTATCTGGAACCAAGCATACACCAGGCAGGCCCACATTTACATGAACCTTTTCCTTTTCTTAGGCTGCCTGGCCATGTAACTTTACTTACTAATATTTAGCTGGTCCTTAACACACAGGTCAATGCTCTTTTTTTTTTTTCTTTTTCTTTTATTAAATAACACATTTGACTTTCACAATGAGTGGTCCTAGGAATGTGGTCTGATATTCTTAAGACTACATAATGTCTATAGGTTTAAGGAGAACGTCTTCCTCGAAGCGATCATTTCTCACTTCTCAGGGCTATTGATTTCTCAGTGGACAGGCACAACAATTGATCCACACTGATACCTCTTTGCTAGAAAGTTGTTTTCTCTTCTAGCTAACATATTTCCAGTTACTGAAACCAAAACAACAGAACCACATTGGGACTTCCAAATGTTCAATGACATTATTTAGCAAAATAAATTTATTAAAAGTATTCAAAAACCACTTCAAAGTTTAGCTGCCCGCAAGACAGTTTTTGGCACTCGTAACAGACGCTGGCTCTACAGCACGGCACGGCATTCGGTCCATCACACACACCATTTAACAAGGCAAACATACTTCTCACTTTCAGTGATACGTGTGACACACTGGTCCTAATGATCTGTAGTCCTAAGAACGTCAACACCCTTGCACACAGTAAACATTGTAATGTTACTTATTACTAAAATATTAAAACTAGAACTAACACCACTATGTGGTAACACAGACTAGTTTAGGGGAAGGTGTACAGCCAGCTAGCTAAGGCCACATAATCCCAGACCTATTGATTTGAAATGCTCCAACAACGTTCCATTGGATCTTTCCTCTCAGACCCTGCTTTCCTGATGAGGAAGAGCACACTCAGAAGCCTGTTCCCTCCCTCTGTTCTCCACACAGCACGGGAAGCCATTCTCACACAGAGCCTCTCCTAGGTTGCTGGCTTCCAGATTCACTACCCAACATTGAATCAATAGTTCTAAGCGATGTTTTCCTAACACTCAGGCTGAATTCAAGGTCAGTTTTGTTTTTTGATTTTTTTTTTCTGGCAGGTCACAGCCTTTGCTCTTGGGAGACAAAATGGAATGTCCTTGGTGGGGTGGGGGCTCCTTGTCTCATGTAGCATGGGGCTCCGTGGCGATCTGTGGCTTTTTACACAAGTCCTGGTAGAATTCTGACTCCAAGAACCGAGGATAAGAATTGTTCTCCATCAAGCTGTACACCCTCTTCTGAGCTGTGGTGAAGCAGCCACTTGTAGCCTCTTGAATATTTTGGGCAATCAGAGTTTTCGTTTGAAAGTCTATGTTTATCTGAAAGAACAAAACAAAAACTCCATTTATTTGCTATTCAACACTACAAATTGGTGCTCAATAATAAACCATAAAGGTGTAATTTATGATCAGTTATAACTGTCACTTTTAGAGAAACTTAAATGTTAGGACAGCTGGGGTGAGAGCCATGCAGGACTCTTCTCACTTGCTCTTGAGTGTGGTGTATTCAGGTTCAGTGCGTCGCTGCAGCTGCAGCGTTGAAGCTGACCTGAGGAAGCTGTCCTCTTACCTCTTTGGGCGCTTCCTTCTCTATGAAGTCAGTATATATTTTCCTTGCTTTTGAGGACAGCTTTTGGGGTGATTTGGTTTTTTTGAAGTCTTCACAAGCCAACCAGAATTCAATATTTTCTTCACAGAACTCGGACTTTAAAAACGCCCTGAATGCAGCCAGCCCATCTGGAAGCAGAGGAAAAGCAGTATGAATGGAAATGATCGAATTACACACAGTTCTTCTAGCACAAAATGATCAGTTTCCTAGACTTCATTCAAGCCTGTCATTCTCGAAGTCTGGCTCTTTAAGCACTAAGATGCCAGTAAGCAAAATGCTTAAGTTTGTAGTCTGCAACAAAAAGTATACTTAACTTCACTGTCAATGCAAGACCAGGACTGCTGAAAGTTCACTAGGAACTAGGGCTTTTGAAACTGTTCTATGCAATGGAAAAGCTGACTCAACCATAGCTGTGAATAACTGGCATTTTAAGTTTTAGGCTAATTTTTCTTCTTCACCTGAGGTGACTACCTCCTTCTTCCCCATGATTAACCCCAGTGAAATAAGGGAAAGAGAAACAGGCTTTGTTCTGTCGGTGGTGCTGATGTCTAATGCACTTCTTGGGAACTGCTCATGTTGTGGTGCGAAGGCAACATTTCTAGGCTTTTGAGATAATCGCTAAGAGACTGACGTTCAAGAGCTTAACTTACATTTACTGGCCAGCAGTTCATCAAATGCTTCTGCCCAGAGCAACGCTTCCTCAGGAGAAGGCCTGCAAGAGAAGTTCCGCACATGAGCTTCACCACACACGACCGTTCCGCTTTCCTGTTCCCGTGGCTTGGCTAGATACTCATCTCTGTAACTACAGGGTTCGAAACTTACTTGATAAAAGTTTGCTGTTTGCTTTTCTTGCCAGTTTTGGGCTTCCCAGGAGAAGACGAATGCTGTAAAAAGTAGCTCAAACGGGTCTTCCAGTCCTTTAAGCTGGAAAAAAGAGAGAGAGGAAAAACGGAATAGTTCAAGTGGCAATTCTTGAATGGTGAGATTGTCATCAGCTGCAGTAGCTTACGAACAAAGCAGACAATGAGTTTCCCCCTCTTAGCATTTAAACCCAGCATCTTGTGTATCGAACACCATCTTATCCTTTGACTATAATGAGCTTTATAAGCAGGACAGGACTACATAACAGCTAGGGTATTTTAAAATTTTCACAAGTTATTTCTGACCTAATAAACAGATAGCGTTTTTGTTTTTTTTTTTTTTTTTTTTTTTTTTTTTTTTTTTTTTTTTTTGGGTGCACGGTTAAACTACAACTTGCTGACATTTCATGATTGAAGAACGGTCGTCTTGACCCAGCTGATGTTTCTTCCCGTTCTGCACTGGAGGCAGGAGGGTCTGGACTATGCCAGAGACAATGCATAGGTTTGTGTGTGTGTATGATGGATTCCCTGGCTCCCTTCTGCGACCGCCCACAGTGCTTCTCCGCTTCTCCGCAGCAGATACTGCAGAGCAAATTACTCATTCCACAGTCGTGACTGGGTGAGCCGTACTTTACGATTTGAAAATGGATCTCATACACTGAGAATCAACTTACACATCTCCACCCAGCAGCTATCCAAGCAGCTCAGAACTAACAATGCAACGTACAGGCGCCGGTGGACGTTATTCGCTGCAGGATTCTGATGCTATACTTTTAATGCAGAACAAAAAGCCCTTCTCAGCCCATCTTCCGCCTCCTTCTTCAACCATTTCCTATAATTCCTAAACTCTCTGAGCTCACATAGAAAAAAAGCACACACCACCATATCTAAAGCAAGCTAACTTTTCCTCTTCCCTCCCCGCGCCCTCCCAACCCCCCACACTTTCTCTGCAGAGGCGCAGACTGGAGTATTCAAAGCCGAGATCGAGGGAAGATCAGTCCCTAGCAGCAAAACCAGGCAGGGGATGCAAAGCTCTTCCGGAGAGAGGGCATACTCACAGTGTTCGCTTCATTTTCTCTCGCTTCTCCTCGACCTTGGGGCCGTTGCCTGCGCTCTTGTCCATGGGTACGCAGTCGTGCTGGACAGCCAGGAACATGGCACTTTGCATTCTCAGGCTCCCGCGGCCACCGCAGCTGTTTGAAGGCCGGGAGCGCGCCGCGGGCTTTTAAGGCGGGCGGCGGCCCGGGGGCGGGGCCTGGAAGCGCCAGCCACGCCCCCTAGAGAGCGCGGATTGGCTCGCTGCGGAAGGCATGAGGGCGGGGTCGCGCGGGCCTGCGGCAGTCAGGGCAGCCGCGGAAGGGTCTGGAAGCGAGGGCGTTGTTGACGTAGGCGCCGCATCCTCGTGCGCACACAGGGTGGGAGGTGGCGGGTGGGGACGGAGAACGCTCGCTGTTAGGCAGTTCGGGCGGCCACAGCCGTGAAGGGTCTCCGAATTCGTGGCTTTTCCTTGAGTTAAGACCGTATCTTTTATCTGTTGTTCATCCAGACACCTAGAAACTGCAGCGGGATGGGGGAGAGCCCTGCTGGCTGCACTCAGCACCTATATTAGAGAAGGAAATCCACAGCTAGAGAAACCTGTAACCTGGGCTGCTGAGCTAGGTGCTCTGTCTCTGTAGCTCGCTCAGGCAGGCACCTCGGAATTCCTAAAGGGAACACACGCAGCTCAGGGAGGAAGCGGGAGAAAGTGTCTGTTAAAACCTGGTGTTTTAACCGGCTCGCAGTTTTGATCTTTAAATGCACGGTCGCAGCAGGCTGTGACGTTGCAGGGTCGTTCCCCGGGAGACCGGAGGAGGCAGCTCCTGCAGGGCACAGCACAGATCTGAGTGATAGGTAAGAAATACAAAGGGAAACCCAAGATCTCGCAGTTCTGCTGCACCCAGACCATTTGTCGTTTCAGAGTGTAAGGAATCAGGATTTCCTCATGAGTCATTCACAGTTGAACAGACTTAGGAATTACCAGATGTTCAACTGCTTAAGTTAGGGTGGGGGTGCGGTGGGGGGCTAGAGCTAGATGTGAGAGCCGGTCGGTGTAAACAGTTTCTTTGGACAAGCTTCATTTGTGACATCGTCAGACCCCCACCCCACCCCACCCCCACCCCCACCCCGGTCTCTGCTCCCTCAGGGTTTAATATGCCCTGATTTGTAAGAACTAATACATGACTTCAACTACAAACTGATTCAGCTTCCTATGTTACCAGAATGATGCTGCGGAATACCTAAGTGGTTTTCCCATAAACTCTGGACAGACGAACAAAAAGATACAGCTTAGGCTCTAGTTAGTTATTCTGCTTCATGCTAGACCTACTAAAAGGAAAATGAAGATCCATTCCTCAAACTGGGAACCAAGCAACACATTGTGACAAGCTGCGGGTAGTTTGAGTCAGAGACCAAAGTCTGCAGTCGCTAATGAAGAAGATTGGTATAGCTTTTATTACAGAAGAAATACCATTTTGATTTTAGTAACAAATACTTGAAAGCATGTTTATGAATCTGTAAGATGGAATTTTTAATAAACTCCAAAGAACTGCACTGTTCCTACATTTGTTTTATTTTTCTGACGATTTAATACACATTTATTAAGCATGTATAATGGAAATAGTGTTGCTGTTTAAAATATCTGTAATGTGCAGGCATAGTTGATTTTTTTTTTCACCAATACAAAACAGGATTTTTTTTTCTTACAGCCCTAGGTATTAAAATCATATATAAAATCAATATAGATCAGGGGACCCTTGACGATTGTGGCTGTTAGCAGGTGTAATCAGAGCCAGTGCTTAACCAGTAGTTGCTAAGTATCTGTTGGGGCAGTCACTTTGCCTCTGCCTAAGCCCTAATTTCTCATGACTAGTAGCAGCAATGTGACTTGTTTTTTTCTTTTTTCTTTTGGCCAGTCTCAAAAGATACTATGCAAATCTTGCATTTAAGACCCCTTGTAAAAACGTCAACAAAATGCATTAATTTGCACCTACAAACTGGGCAATCTCAAGCCAGCTTTTCAGCATAAAAAAAAAAATCACAAGGAGTAACTCAAAATTAATTAGGTTCTAAATGTATAAATTCTAATAGCTATCAAGATAATGCAGTTTTGTGTGTGAGTCAAGATTATGATAAACTGTTGTTTATATAATTGAGTAAGGACAAGAAATAAAACATCATATTTAACCTCTTCAAGATCTTTAAACCTGAAAAGCTCTGTCTTTTTTATACATTAACAAAGTGAATTTACATGAACCCTACTAACTAGTGGAAAGGTAGACTACCCTAGATGATTTTTGTATTTAAGACATGTTTCCCACCCCCCACCCCAAGCCTTTTGAGGCTGACAATTGGCACTAAGTCACAAAACTATTGTTCTCCCTGGAAATTGTGCTTGCTTGATAAATTTGCATAAGTTTACAACCACTGGTAATTTTGAGAGTTTAGGCAGTAATTTTGAGAGTTTAGGCAGTACCTACTACAGACAGAAAGAAACCTTTTTTTTTGCAAAGTTACCACGTTGGGCTGGGAGGGAATACAGTGGCAGAATGCTTGCTAAGCACCGAAGGGACCCTGGATTCTATCTCCACCAGAAATAAATCCCCACCTTAAGGTCTTTTTCAAGACAGGCTTACATATTTAAAGTAAAAGCTTCATGTCTGGCCACTTCCCTTTAGAGTTTGTTGTTGTTACAGTTGGCTTTTAGGTAAATAGGATTGCTAAATACCAAGATGACACACAGTTTCCACTTTGTGCCGAGTACGGAAGCAGCAATGCAGTGGGTTGAAAAAGGACTGGCCCGCAAAGCCACAGCTTGAGATCTGCTGATAAACAAAGCGCGTAGGTTTCCAGTTTGAATCTGCCATGCCCTCTGCTGGAGCTGTCTGAGCACATTCCCCTGGATTCTCCCAGAGCACAGAATTTTTTTCTTTTTCAAACAATATCATACAGATAACAGGAAGAATAAAATGTCTCACTTGCCAAATGCCTATCTTCTCCATTAATTCGTTGTTATGAATATTTATATACTAATTCATGCTTTAGTAACTTAGAGCCAATATATGCTTTAAAAAGCCCACAGAAATATCATTCTGTGTATAACTAAATGCTTTAAAAAACAAACAAACAAACAAAACTTGGCGATATGTTTAGATACTAATTTGAAAGAACTCCAAAACTGTGGCTCACCTTTGTAAAATGTTTTTTCAAATCAAAAAAAAAAAAAAAAACATGGGATAGCTAACTGAAAAAAATTTATCAGTAATGTTCATATAGTCAGAAATGTTACACAGGTCTCCCCCCCCCATTTTATTTTGTCTAACTTTACTTTGTGAAATATTTTATCAGAATGAACAGATGATTTCACAAGACTCTCTTCATCACCCTTTTCCTGTAACATGATCTCAGATTTTAAAGTTATTATTAATTTCTTAAACGGTAACTTCTGTGCCCAGAAGCTAAGAGAGAAAATTAGTGTTTTTGTCGGGGTTGGATTGGTTTATCGCCTGACCTGTGTTTCGGAGGACTTAGTCACTCACCCAGTGTGTGTTGGTGGTTTCCCTTAGTTGTGGCCCTGCTTCCTCTATGCTTTGAGGTACAGTGTGTATTCCAAATGCAGGCAGGCGAGGCATTGAGAATTTAATTGACTTCTTTACCAAAACACGGAGAACAATAGGAACCTAAGGATTTTTTTTTTTTTATTTCGGAATGAAAAATGCCGACATAAACCAAATATTGCATATTAATATTTGGTTCAGCAGTTGTTAAGGCTGTGAGTTAAAGACTGTGTCTTGTGCTGTCTAAAGCAGGGGGCCATTGGCTTGCCGTGAGTTGAAAACTGATGGGAGAATGTGGTTAGAAATACTTCCTTGTACAGTAAGTTGCTTAAGTGACCTCAAGACTGCCGAGTACAGAAGCAGAGACTGATCTCTTGACATGTCGTATGACTGGAATTTTAATTTCTAGCCAGAGAAACTGAAGTGTTAGGTGGAATGAAATTACTATTGTTTTCAAATCGGACATGTTTGCTTAAGGGCATGTTAGATTTCGGAGGTTTATAAGTTGCTGGTCACTGGAGATGTAACTTCCTTCATTTTTTTTTTTTTTTCATGTATGAAAGGACCATTGGCAACAGGAGGTGTGATGCACTATTCCCCACTTCCCAGTATACTGAAAACTTTTAAGTAGGGAGCAATTATCTGCTTTATGTATTCTTTAGGCCTTTGATTCATGGACTACTTTATAATAATAGATAACCTTGGACATATTCTCTTCCTTCACTTTCTTTTCTCCTTTTTTCCTCATTTTTCTTTTACTCTGCTACCTCCTTTTTTCTCCTTCCTTTCCTCTTTCTCTGTCCTCTCTTCTCTTTCTTCTTATTGACTTCTGCCCTTCTTTTCTTTCACTGCGGTCCTTCTTTTCCCTATCCTTCCCCTCTCTCCCTCCCTCTCTCTTTTTCTCTCCCTCTTATTTCTCCCTCCTTCCCTTTCCCTTCTCTTTCCTTACTGTATGGCATAGGCTGGTCTCCCAACTCTTGATTTTGTTGTCTCACTCACCCAAGTACTATGATCACACTAACACATAAAAACAAATTCCCAGAGTCCCAATAGAAATAACTGGATGTTTTTTCGGAGAGGTGAATAGAATTGGGCACGGTTGTGCTGTAAATATCCAACTCTCAACTCGGAGCTAATGGCACCAGAGCTCAGCAAACTTCCCAGCTTGTAAAAGTGAGATACTTCTGTCTTTCTTTTCATACAGTATGTTTAACAGAGCAGGTTGGATGAATTTCTTGTCCATAATTGGGACACTCACTTTTTTATTCTTACTGTGGCTGTTTCAACTAAAGTTCACTGTGAAGTGTAATTACTGGGGTGGCTTGTTCCCCTTCCAGGTGGAAAGAATGAGTGACTGCCAGTTTAAAGGGCACCAGCTAAGTTCTACCTTGGTGTACTGAGGACCAGGTGTGTCAGGGACTGAAGTCTTCCGCTGGAGTTTCTTCATTCCACAGTGCTGAAAACTGATGCATAGAATCTGCATCGAAGCTGACTCTGGTCCTGGTACCCTGCCATCTCAGCTTGGCTTATGATCCTCTCCTGGGTGACTGGTGATCTGTTTCCTCTCTGGGTTTCCTGGTGGTCCTTTTAACTTCTTTCAAGTACAGTATTGGATACATCAGTGATGATTAGTGATGTGAGATTGTGCTTGCAAAAGACTTTTAAAAAAAATAATATAGAAGAGAAACCAAGTTAGGTTTATAGCAAAATTGAGAAAGCAAGGTAGGTAAAGAAGTAGCTCTTTGGCTTCCTGTTCCCACTCATTCATACCTTCTCCCATCATCAACACCTCACCCAGATGGCAGATATGATGAGCCTGTTTTGGCACATTATTATCACCAGAGGTGTTGGTTGATATTAGGGTCCATGCTGGGTGGTGTACATTCTGCATGCTTAGCCACAAGTCCAGTGACTAGTATCAACCACTGCAATATCACACAGAGTACTTTCACTACCGTAATTACCTCTGTGTTCGAATTTATCTCTCCCTCTCTGATACCTTTGGCACCTGATTATTTTTTTTTAAAACCATCTTCATAGTTTTGCCTTTATTAGAATGCTGTCTTAATGAGAGTTTGGCATCTATAGTATATAGAGCTTTTAAATTTGGTTAAGTTTCTTTCATGCCTTTCCCCCCCC
>JADRCD010157670.1:26995-46220 GCA_019843815.1 Montemys delectorum | reverse complement strand
GAGAGAGAGAGAGAGAGAGAGAGAGAGAGAGAGAGAGAGAGAGAGAGAGAGAGAGAGAATTAGAGAATTTCAAGTATAATAGATGCATAGCTGTGGTAGAATGATGTCATTGGTAGAGCAGAGGCAACTACCCACTTTTGAGATTTAATTAGGACATCATTTTGATGGAGACTAAGTGAGCATAAACACAACCAGAAACTGGGCGCAAAGGCTAAATTGACTATAAATCTTAGAGCTTGCTTATATGACTGCATTGCATGACTGGAGACTGAGACTGAAAAAAATAGTGTCTTACTTAGATTTACTAGATTGTTTTTGGTCATGCATTGTTATAAATGGAAGAAATATGAAAGCCGTTTCCAAAATTATTTGGGACAGAAGCTCTGTAGGGGAAAATGCAAGAGGTCAGAGGCATGCTTACGTGTGACATTTTCAACTGCATAGGTTCATTATTTCTAGACAGAGCTGATTCAAAATTAACTCACACTGGTTAAGTAAAGCTTGTGAGCCAAGGTAGCGGCCACACCATTTGTCACAGGCTGAACATGCATTGTCCCGAACAGCCATCTTCAACCTCCGGATCAGGGTTGATCATGAAAAGGGGCTATTGATTGCTTTGCTGACAGGTTTGGCCTCCATATATCAGACAATAGACTCCTCTGAAGTTATCTTCTGACTTTCCAGTCTTCTAAAAATAGGTGGATAGGATAATCTGTTCATCTTACTGGATAGAATACAAATTTGCTAAGACTGGTTAGAAAAATGAGACAGTTTCTGATGGAAAAAAAAAAAGAAGATGAGGTAGAAAAAATGTATTCTACCTAGAATTTCAAATATAGTAGATGCATTTGTTCTATTGGGAGATGTGTTGGTCAGCATTCCATTAAGCTTAGAACACACTTGAGACAAATAAAAAGAAACAATTTCATTAAGCTCGTTTGAGCATGCCAGTCCCTGGCCAGCTAGACCCATTGTTTTGGGACCTGTAATGAAACATTGTATCATGATGGGAGCATGCAATACTGTTATC
Organism: Montemys delectorum; assembly: GCA_019843815.1. Lineage (NCBI taxonomy): Eukaryota > Metazoa > Chordata > Mammalia > Rodentia > Muridae > Montemys > Montemys delectorum. The sequence goes on along the minus strand of JADRCD010157670.1, from coordinate 45,190 downwards.
TTTGATCTCATGGAAACCAGAAAGCAAAAAGAGGGGTAGAGGGGCCCTCAAGGACATATCCCCAGTAAGCCAAGATCTCTCCACTATGCTCAGTCACCTAAAAGCCTGCACCACTTCTCAATAGTTTCAAACTGGGTATTGAGCCTTTAACACACAACGTATTTCAGGACATTTAAGATCCCACATGTATCGAGAGGTGGTCTCTGAACATACTGCAGAGAAGAGGTATGGCAGGGCCAGAGTGGGAATCAACAGAGAATTCTAGGGCTCAGTTTTTCAGGGCATCTTTGGGAAGCTGTGTGACAGACATTCCAGAAGTGTCCCACATAAAGAATAAAGAAACTGTAATCTATTCTATATGATATCTTACCTACTGGTGTCTAAGGTTTGCTCCCAAGAGCATCAAGCTTGGATGCTCTAGACTACCCAGAGAAGAGGTCATCTCTGGCCAGAGACAGTTCACAAGGATTAGTCACAGTGGTTTGCATTAAAACTATGACTCTGTGAACAGTCCATGGATGTTTTGGGATATGAGTGGGACTTGGGTCACATTTATGAGAAACTTCCTAATATTGCTACCACTCTCCCTTAGAAACCATAAGCTGCAGGGTTCAAATGCTACAGTAATCAGGTTTGGCTAATTCTGATTCTCAGAATGACTTGACTAAGAAATAGCTAGAGCACATCTTGGGGGTGTGTCCATGATGGCTCAATGACGTCATTAACCCCTAATTGATTCAAAATGGGGAGTCTTTTTGGAGGTGGTAAAAGGACAGAAGGGTCACCCACAGTCCTCTGATGGACTGAGACCCCTAAACCTGTGAGCTTAAGGAAATAATTCCTCCTTAAAGGTATTTCTGCCTGGTATTTACATACAGCACATGGATAGCTTATAAAATTCTTCTCTCACCTGCTGCCTTATACTCTTAACAAGCTGTTTTTGAGGGGCAATATTATATTCAGCAGTGGAAGTAGCCCTCACAATATGAGTGGCATGACCAGGGATAATCTTGGTTGATTGTTGGATTCTAGGATAGTATTTGGAAGGAGAGAATACTGGTGGGATTATTAGGCAAATGACTCTTAGTCCTCCAATTCCCAGGACAGAATGATTCATCCTATGCCTGTCCCATCCAGGCTGCAGGCAGATGGAATTTATTACTTTTAAGATATGCCAAAGAAAGTGGTAGAATATATGTTTTAAAAAGTCATTGTAGTTTTTCCACCATGGCAGCCATCTCACCAAAGTGAGCAACACAAAGAGAAAGAGGGAGGGCACTTGCTATATGTTCTCTAGGCCTCTTAGGAAACCTGGAGTTGTTCCTTTGACTATGTACATGTGACTCCACAAGGAAGGTGATATTGTAGGTAATGGGCACTGTTCAAAAGGGAATGCCCCAGAATGCCCCAGAAGTGTTACTACAGCAAAACCAGAAGAGTCTACAATGCTGCCCAGCATTTGGTAGGCATCATTATAAACAAGCAAGTTAAGGGCAAGACTCTGGCCATGAGGATCAATGTGCAGATTGAGCACATCTGGCACTTGAAGCAAATGAAGGAGAAGGCTCAAAAGAAAAAGGAAACCAAAGAGAAGGCACCTGGATTCAGCTGATGCGCCAGCCTGTGCCACTCAGAGAGGCACACTTAGTGAGGACTAACGGAAAGGAACCTGAGCTGCTGGAGCCCATCCATATGACTTTATGGCCTAATGTCCAAAAAAAAAAAAAAAAGAAAGAAAGAAAGAAAGTGAGTAAGTACGTAAATAAAGGACCCGGACTGCAAAGTGTTAAAAAAACAGTTATTGTATCTAGCAAGGCAAGTTGTCATGTATAATTTTTGCCTCACTAATGTGAATCAAGCATCAGACTTGCTCACAGACAACTCATACTTCTAAGCACTACTGGTTTTTTCTTTAAAAATTATTTTATTTACTTTTATGCATATTAGTGCTTGCCTAGATTAATGCATGTCTGTGTACCACTCAGTGTCCACAAAGGCCAGAGATGAGCATCATATTCCTTGGACTTGAGTCACAAACAGTTGTGAGCTTCCATATGGGTGCTAGGTTTTGAACCTGTATGTATTCTGGAAAGATAGTCACTGATTCATCCCTCTAACTCTAGTCACTATTCTTTGCAACATGCTTTGATTAAGTTGTGTGGGCTTAGAGGTACCACTGCAGCTTTGGCCTACAGTCCACTGACAGAATTTGATAGCATTTTCCCTTAAACCTGGACCTGGCCAGTAGAATCCAATGGTAGTGATGCTCTGCTGCTTCCATTCAAAGCAATAAGCAGCTATCAAATAAAAAAAATGCTTTCCACCGTATCACATACCAAAGGCAACAAAGCTACATAAGAAGTTGAAAGTGATAGTTTAGACAATACACACAGTATTGAACTCTCATTTTTGTGAACTCTCATTTTGCTTTTTGATACCTTGGCATCTAAGAGGGTAATGGGTCCTCATGGCATTGTTCTGTTAGAAGAAATGTTCCATTGTTATCCTCAGCAATGAACAGTGAAAAGGTAAGATATTTTCTGCCTTCATAATTGAGCCAATGGGCAACTCTTATGTCTGATTTATGTCTGTCTCAAAGGTTTTTCTATGACAATGAGCACATTCCATAGCTATGAGAGTGAAGAGCTTATTAATTGATTTAATTCCTAGTATCATTTGAACTTCAACAGTATAGTAGCTGGCTACACTGTTTATTGGTTTCATATTTTTTTTGTTTGGCTTTTCACATTAATGTGACTTTGCTGGTCTGCTCCCTCATGATGGCTCTCATCAGGTTTTGTCCATTTGGTAGATAACAAGTAGGATTACATAAATTCCATCTTATTTCTTTTGCTATTGTGTCATGCATTGAAGGCTTTGGTAAACACTTGAGATCAAATTTAATATTTTTACGTTAAAGACTATTTGAGAAAGTTCCTGCAAGATGTGCATTTTCGGTATAATGTACCTTTCCTGCTTGAACATGTCCTGGGTCCCTGATGATCTGCTGATCTTTTGACTTTTGCTAAACTATGAATTGACATAGGCTGTAGAGGGCATCCACTGGTCATTGTAGAGCCGACCTCTGATGTGGATGGAGACTTATAGATGAAATACCGTTTCTTCTTGAGACTATCTTCATCTGGCTGAATTGAACCAATACAGGAAAAGATGTTGTTGATGTGGATGGTGACTTGTAAGAGTTTGAAGCATCACTTCTTCCTCTGGAGAGCACCTTCACTGGCACTAAACTGAGCTCATACAGTCTATTGCAGTGGTTCTCAACCTTCCAAATGCTACAACCCTTTAATCCAGTTCCTCATGTTGTGGTGACTTCATCCATAAAATTATTTTGCTGCTACTTCATGACTGTAATTTTGCTGGTGTTATGAACTGTAATGTAAATAACTGATATGTGGTCCTGATTCCCAAAGGGGGTATATAGGAACAGGACAATCAATCAAAAGCCCTGCTAAGGTAAGTCAGGGTAACTTATTTGTACATTGTATGAAGGTTCTATATATTCAAATATTGATTGCTGTACCAGCAGACAGCTGAGCACTGGCCAGGCCTTGGTATTATTATTCCTATGGCTCATCACCTGCCTCAATATTTTGAAAACACTCTTTTCCCTGCACCTGTTGATTGGCTTAATAAAGATATGACAGTCAATAGCTAGGCAGGAAAGGGAAGGCAGAATTTCAGGGCTGAGTCTCTGTGGGAAGGATTATTCAGGGAGGATTTGTCAGTGGGACATGGAGGTGGTCCGTTGTACTGGGACAGAGAGAGAGGTAAAGAACTAGCCACTTGGTATGGTGGGTTGTAGGCTAGGATAATAAGACAACATTAGATGAGTTAGCTCAGAGGTGGCCCAAGCTAAAGGCCTAAGCTCTTATAAACATTAAAAAGTCTCTGTGTTGTCATTTAAATGCTGATAGGTCCTTAAAATCCCATTATAAAGGCACTTTCTACACTCTCTATTTTTGCTATATGAGAGGTCCAGACCACTCAGTCATAGGATTCCAAACTGAAATGCTTGAACAAGTAGACCCTCAGGAGACTCTTTGTGGTTTCTTCCATCGTAACACGTTGCTATGGTTCAAGAGTGGCACCAGTAGTTAGAATACCAATGGAACTGGCATGGTGCTGTGAAACTAGTGGCTATCAGCCGTCTGTTACTACTAGCTGCTATGTGATTATTTAAACATGTAACAACTGTAGTTACAAGGTAACAGAACCTATCAGTGGAGGAAATTGCCTTTATCTACCCAACTGATTTTCAAGGACCTTATAACAAGTGGTAGAATTAAATTTGGGATTCAATTCTAGTGGTTTAAATATTTACAGTGGTCTTACTAAATTCAGCAATTTACACACTCTTTTTTAAATACCACAGGGTACTATAGCAGTCAAGCTTCTCAAGAGAAACAGAAGAGTGGGGGAACATATAAGTTTTATTGTGGAGATCGGCTCACATAATTACTGAGATGTTTCATGGTATGTCAGTGGCAAGCTGGGGAATCACTGGAAAACCAGTGGCATAAACTTTGAACCAATAGCTCCATACCAAGGCATTCTGATCTCCGAGGACAGGAGATGATGTTCCAAGTTAAGGCCACTGTTTGTCCTTGTGTCAACCTTTCACTCTACTGATGTCCTCTGCAAACTGAGACCTGGCACATGTGAAGGTAGATCTTTATTTGATCTATCAATTCAACTCTTGGGAATACCTGCACAGACAAGTTATTATCATGAGAAGTGATGTTTCATGGGCTCTCTGGGAATCCCTTAACCCAGTCAAATTGACATACAAAATTAACTATCTGGGGCAGGCATGCGGACAAGCCACTTAAACCCTGGAACTTGCTAACTAGCTGCTGGGAATAACCACTACACAGCTTGAGGCTGCAGCACGGTTCAAACTCCCCCATGGTTTCACAGAGTCTTCATAATTACTTTGCCACAAAAGTCTGAGGCTTTCCCCCATGTAGCCCTCCTTCCTTCCCTCATTCATTCCACATCTCTGATTCTTGTGTGATTCTCTAAACTTTCTTTTTGTCTGCTCCTCCTCTTCCAAGAGACCCTGTCTTTTCTTAGAAGGTAGAAGACAAAACTCATACCCAAGGTTGTCTTCTTGCTCAGACACATGCTGGTACTCACACACACAAATGTGACACACGCACAGAGATACACATACATATACACAGAAAGATAAGAAGATATACATCCTAGTGGTATAAAATCTTTCATGTTTTTGTACACTTAAGTGTTTAAATCAGGATAAACCTCTGTCTCCTCAAACACTTAGAATTTAGGGAAAAAACTTCCAATATCCTTTCTTACATTTGTTTTCCTGAGTTACCCAGAACATTATTGTTATCTGTAATAAGTGCGCCACACACACTTGTTGCTTACCAACTCTGACTTAGTGTCTGAAAATCTGTCTCAAATAAAATGTCTCAGCAAGCAATCTTGGGAACTCAAAGGCAATGTGTTTTGTTGGATAGATCATTAAAGGAATGGGCAAATTGCTGATGTTTTGGACTCTGATAAAGTAGCTAAATTCTGATATCTATGGAGCAGTTGATACATGTCTTTATAGTACTGTAAGGACCTAGAAAGCCCCACTAACTGCAAAAAATGGGTCAAAAAAAAAGACAGCAAGGTACACAGGTGTTATAGCTATAAAATTAACAATTAAGAAAACACATGAATGCACTAAGACATCTGACCATCTATAGATCATTATCTACTTGGCAGTTTTGAGTTTATATTATAATACAGTTTGCATATAGTGGCAATGGTTAGACCCTAGAAAATTTCTCAAAGATTAGAAATTCCAGAGAATAAAAACCCTACAATAACAATTCTGTGCAGTTTGCAGCAGGCTGATGAGTATCTCATAGCTTCTGTCCTCTGGAAGCAGAAAGGCCGCCTTCCTTGGACACAATGGTGACAGTGAGGAGAATAACTACAGACACCAGAAAGGTTCAAAACTTATGTGAGTATTTTTCTCACTACCCATTTATTTATTGAAACCATTTTTTAAAACTAAGAATGCACAAGAACCTAACCCAGTCTAGTCCTGATTATTATCATAAATTCTGAGCCAGAGAGATTCGTTTAATAAGGTCAAAGGGTACACTGAGAATCTATAAGCTGATCATTAGGCTCACATGAAGTATTTACTGTTGCTTTAGGTGAATTGTAGTGGTTAATGATATGCTACTTAGATATTTGTGAAGTAAACATAGTTATATTCCCCTAAGTCTCCAGTGTGTCCATAAATCCATTTGCAACTATTTTTTCTTTCCTTTTTCAATCCAGAGAAGAAATCTGAAGATTATTGAAACAGAGCCATATAGTTAGATCTAACTTTCACAAAGGTGAACACTCATAATTTACATTATTCCAAAACAACCAAAAAAAAAAAAAAAAAAAAAGTAAGCAGAGGTTAGGGAAAATGGCCTCCAAGAATCCACATCATCTCAGGACTTTCTATTCTTGTCAAACATTTCGTTAAATGACATAGTAAATATGTCTTTCCTGATCTTTTGATTTTTAAAACAACCATCTCTGTTGCATTAGAATAAAGTACTTTTGGTTATGTTACTTAAATTATTACCTGAAACAGCATTCTCTCACAATAATCCTACCATTGTTTAAGGCAATGCAAAGACTTTTCTTTGCTAACATCAATACAGTTGATGCATTTCCATCTTTTATGTAAAACTTTTAAACTCTGAAATCACTTTCTTCTACCTATCATAAGAAAGAGAAAGTTTTTATTTTAAATGTAAAAGATGTGTTTGGCCTTTTCCATTGTAAGGAACATTTAAAAAATGATGAATGAGGAACATATAGTAGTCAAGAGATAACTAATCTGGTTTCATAAAAGAAACGTGGACTGGAGTAGCAGAAGAATTGGAAAATGTGTTATCTAAATATGTCACAGGATATATCGACTCTAATCTGGAACATATGTGAAGTTTAATCATTAAGCCATGAATTCCTTTCTTTAGGTCCGTATGGTAAATATCAATGAATATAATATTTTGGGACCTGAATGATATGCCTAAGACCAATATCTCAAGGCTTAATTACCCACTTAAAAGTCCCTGGAGTCCTTAAAGGACGGCCTGAGACCCATAGATCATAACCGTTGATGGAAGCTGTGTACTGGCAGAAGGGCAGATGGCTAAACCAGTACCTTTTGGGCAGCCTTGATTGGAATATTAAAGGGGGTGATCAGAGATCAGAGCCCTCACTCCACCACGGCATACTAGAGCCCACTGTGTACCATAGACTTTACCTCCTGAAAATGATAATAAAAACCATAGTTGCATAATACAATTCTAGCCATTTCCAAATAACGACTGTTTGTTGTACATTAGACCCTATGTAATATATACAAAGTGAACTAACTCTAAAATCCACACCATTTGTTCATTCTTTTAATGAGTTGTTATTGCTCATTTGTAATAAGCCAGGACCTAGGTGAGGGAAGAACTAAGACTACAGTGATCTGAGACCAATAGAAGACATAAGTAGAAGCCAGCAGTGATCACACTAAGGCCATATTTAGGTCATGTAATAGAGAGAAGTGGAAGATGGGTGGAGTCCACGTTAGAAGTCATAAGATAAAGGACACAGTCTAGCTTCCTCAAGAAAGCAGTAAGTACCATTTCAAAGTGTAATAGATAATGGCAGGTGGAGGAGAAAGAAGGCCAGTATGACCAGGTGTGGTATGTAGAAGCCAAAGTTATGAGAAAGCTGGTGTTTGGATTGTGAGTTGTTGCTAGATGTAGGAACCCATACCTGGGACTTTGTATGTGATGGAAGAGCTGCTGGAAACTAGGCACTAACAGGACTCACTTCATGATTTTTTAAAGGTTCCTCCATCTGCAATACAAGATGGATTTAAGGAAGGTATTGAAACAATAGTGGATGAGTTTGCTCTTAGGAATTCCCTGATACTCAGGTAAGCAGGATAGTGACATATGGACCATGGGATGCCAGAGTAGTGCATGGTTTAAAAGTGAAACTAACATAATCACTGAAGTCAACATAAAAGAGGGGAGGAAGAAGGATGTGGACATTGGCCAATTGTATGGTGTGTAAGAATAAGGTGATGGATGGGGTCTTCAAGGATCAGACTCAGGAGATTCAGTTTAGATATATTAGTTCTGAGATAACATTTGAGTATCAGGCTGGAGTTTCAAGCAGGAAGATTAGATACAGGTCCATGATTTCTTATCCACAATTCAAAATCCTATAAATCTCTAAGAAATGAGTTTTTTTTTTATAACTATGTCATCAGCTACCTGAACCAAACTGGGTCTCTCGAGTCAGCCCTGGATTTATCCCTCTGAAACAACTCATCTATAAATACCAGACCATCCAGTTAGACACCATGGGGAGATGTCATGAGCCTTTTCTAAAAGATGAAGCACACCTGTGTCGCCTTTCCCTACTGCAGGGTTTTACATATAGAGCTATGAGTCTGAAGGTCAGTGGCAAAAGTGAGGGTAGAGATGGACAGTTGAGAGATGGGCTTGTGGTAGAGGAGAAACTAGCAGAACACTTGAGAAAGTTCTAGCTTCTCTCTCACCTAAATGGGGTTGTCAATAAAAAAAAATCCTTCCTTGGAGGCTCAGTATACATTGAAGAGTGAGGTGAAGTTCTGGGCTTTACCTCAGGACTCTCAACAGGGCAAAAACCCAGTAGGCTGATGTATGTAAGTACCAATCTAGCAAGATAGTGCTATGGTCCTGATTTTAATGGGTTAGCCCTGACTTTTGTCTAGAGTTTTCAGGGACTGCCTTTTTTGAATTATGGCTATTAATTATAGCCTAGAAATAATTTTATTTTATTGATGTTTTTTTAATTTATTATGACAGACATAAATTTTTCCATGACATTCAGGTATAAAAGTGTCATGGTTCTTTATTTGTAAGAACTATCAAATTAAATACAGCTTGAGCTCCCTTTTGCAAGCCTAGATAAGAAATCCAGAATCTGTCAAATGACAGAGTTCCCTTACACAATCTCCTCCCATCCTAGGTCTCCTAGGTCAGATCCTATGGTCCCTTGAAGGATGGTCAGCTTCCTTCCTACCAAGGACTGTCACTATTACAGTTGAGGGCTTGCAAGTTCTCTGGTCATGTAAGCTTAGCAATGGAGTATGGCCTAATGGTCTTGACCAACAGGATACCACTCTTCCCTCAGTTCAGACCACCTTTCCTGGTGATTAGCCTACCGTTCTTCAACCATTAAGCTCCTCATCTCCCTCCATGGTCCTTCTAGAATTTACAGGTGAGGGAGGTCCATGGGAGGGACATAAATACAAGACACCATCAGGTTCGTGACGATGCCTGCTGCAGACTAGAAAAAGAAACAAGATGGGGGTTCTTCAGGTGTCTTGATATATTCTCAAGGTAGAAAACTAAAACCACTTCAAGAATTTAGGTGCCCAGAGAAAGGGAGGAAAAACTGATAGTGAAACCTGGGTAGAAGACCTTCAAATACATCACAGAACCATTCCCTAGGTTAAGACATCGGCATTTGGGAATACAAGGGGATGCTAGGATGCTATGGAATCTTCATTTCCTATGCAAGGTGTGCATTTAGGGTTGGTGGGTCACAAACACACTCCTCTTCCTCAGAACCACTTCTTTCTGGCAGGAGAGCCTTTCTAAGCATGCCAATAGTAAAGGAGAGTGCAGCCTGGATTTGTAGGCCCACCTTCTTGATGAAGGGCTTTTGTGGATGTGGACAACTTATCTCTAACCTTCTGTAGCTATGAGGCCCTTTGCACAGAGTCAGAAAGGTGATAAATGATGGAGCTAGTTGGAACACCAGAATCTGGTCAACTACAAACCTACTCTCCTTTTAATCACCTCAAACTATTCTCTTGGTCATGCCTAAGGTCAGCCAACTGTGCCTTCACACTCCCAAGTTTTTAGGTATGTGTGTGTGTGTGTGTGTGTGTGTGTGTGTGTGTGTGTGTGCGTGTGTGTGCATGTACATGTTTGCCCATGAACCATGAGTGTTGAGGCTGCATGACAGTCTTGAGTGTCAGTCATCATTCTTTAGTCATTGTCTATTCACTTTTATTTTTTTTAAGACAAAATCTGTCAGTGATCAATAACTAGAAGAGCTCCTCTTTCTATCTCTCTAACACTGGGGTTACAAGCGAGTCCCACTAATGAGGCTTCATTTTATATAAGTTGGGGATCATGCTTAGGTTTTGGCTTTTTGCACCAACTGAACCACCTTCCCAGGCAGACACAGTTCTTTATACGCAATAGTCAAAGCATGACACCAATCACAGTACATTTCATTTTTTAAAAACGTAGTCACCACAGGATTATCTAAACATTCCACTCAGCAATTGCATTTATTGTCTGGCTTCCTAATTTACCCAAACTTTGTGACATCCAAAAGCCCAAAGTTATGAACTGTGATTTAAACAAAAACAAAAACACACCAGAAACCTTATTCTTTGGGGTTCTCAGAAAATGTCCCTTCAGCCAATTCAACTGGGCGGAATGTTAAAAACAACAAGCATTTGAACGAGACTTGAACATTCTTAACATGGTAACGCCATCAACACAGCCAGTTCCTTTGGGATCGCTGCTGTTTTCAAACATCCAGCCAGGGAACTCGGGGATTTAGTCTTAATCTAACTGTAGATGTCCTTTCAAAATCTAGAAGGCAGCTCCCTCCTCCAAGCCTGCAGAAGATGGACACATGGCAGTGAGGCACGGACTGGAGAATGGAGAGTCTTCTTCGTGCCGCATGGAGCCAACCCTGTTGTGTGTTTTGGCCCTCGGCTTGGAGACATATTTTATTCAATCTCTGCAAAATCTGAAAGTTGACTTAAAGCCAAAGGTTCAGAAATAGACTGAGCAGGCATTTAGAGTTCTTCATCTCACTTTTTGTACATCATAAAAATCATTCTAGACTGATGGATATCCTATTGAAAATTGGGTCAAAAACCATGGCTCTGACTCAAAGCCCCTTGACAAACCCTATAAGAACAAATTAAAAAGAAGCGGGAGCAGTGGTTACATACAGCACTAGAATCCAGTGTATTGCTGGCATATTTGTTTTTACACTTTTACGTTGAAATTATCTCTGACTAAACAGAAAGTGATTGGAAATGGTTTGGTTTCTTGGCTTGTTTTTTGATGCCCTTCTACTTGTCCTTCCAAATGACAGCATTTTAACTCTCTTTTATCAGCCTCCCTCCAGGTTAGAAATCAAGATTTCTACCATTTTGACATAATTGAAGTACATTGCCCCATTTGTGTGCTGGGAGTGTGGCTTTAGTGAGATGGATCTTTAAGAGGCAGAGCCCCGGAGAGCATTTCACTCAAGAGCACCACCTAGGAAGGGACTAATGTAGTTGTCTTGGGACTGGGAATGTTTTCAAAGATCAGGTGATCAGAAAATCAGGCCACCCATTACGCTGAGCCTCTTCTGCATGTGGCTGGCTCTCTTTGTACTTTGTGATGTGTCATAGGCAGGGAGAACTTCATCATACAGAACTGTGTTATTTGGACACTAGGATAATCATAGAGAATTGTGTTATTCTCAGACCCAAGATAATGAGACAATCAATGGGTTTCCTTTCTAAAGTTCTCAGGCTCAGATATTTTATTATAACAACTCAAATCAGATAAGAATGTTTTGTTAGATAATTGTGCTATAACATTAAAATAAATTAAAAAAAAAACAAAATTTCAGGCAATGTAATGATGTAATTCATGGCCCTTAATATAACATTGCCAGGTGAATATTATCTATCCCTACCATGTCAATGTGAATATTTTTACCAATAACAGGACAACGAATTCTATGTGATTCTCTGAGGTTTGATTCATAACCTCCCAATCCCTGCAATGTACCCCAACAGGCTAGCATGGTATTTACTATGTAGGGTAGGTTGCCTTCCTTCCTTCCTTCCTTCCTTCCTTCCTTCCTTCCTTCCTTCCTTCCTTTCTTCCTTCTTTCTTTCTTTCTTTCTTTCTTTCTTTCGTTTTTTCTTAATGATACAATATTCATTTTATTTATTTATTTATTTACAGAAAACAATTTTATTTTTCATTAGTATTTTATTTATTTATTTTTTTAAATGAATGTTTTTTAAATGTTGTCCCCCTTCCTGGTTTCACCTCCGCACACTCCCAACCTATCCCTCCTCCCCTTTGCCTCTATGAGGGTGCTCCCCCACACACTCCAGGCTCACCCCTCCAGCATCCCTCTTCACTGGGGTATCAAGCTTCCAAAGGACCAAGGGCCTCCTATCCCATTGATGCCAGATAAGTCAATCCTCTGCTACATATGTAGCTGGAGCAGAGACTGAAGAAAAGGCTATCCAGAGACTGCCCCACCTAGGGATTCACCCCACCTACAAACACTAAACCCCAACACTATTGCTGATGTCAAGAAGCACTTGCTGACAGGAGCCTGGTATAACTATCCTCTGAGAGGCTCTGATGGCACCTTACCAATACAGATGCAGATACTCATAGGCTTGCTTTTGATGTACAGAAATCCCTCTGTCTATGAAGATCTCATAATATCCTGCTCCAAATGCATAAAGCAGATGTACTCATAAGGAAACAGCAGACAACCACAAAGTATAGGTCAATGGCTAACAATTGGACAACAGTTGTCCAAAGAGCTAGTGTTATGAAAACTAAACAAAGAAGTGATAATCTTAATGAAAAAAAAAGTGGGCGAGTTAACAATTCCAAGTCAGCAGAGATCAGCTGCTCCCTCGGTCTGTGAAGATGAGGATTAGCTTTATGATTCAGCATCAATAGATTGTTGGATGCACTGTGAGAAATTCCGTAAGTACTATTGATGCTGATAAATTATTTTTTCTTTAAAATCTTCTGACATCATCATGCCAATGTTCAATGACATAAGCTTAATAAACTGACACATAAAGGTTAGCTTTGTGGCTTACTAAATGAGTAAGACCCTGGGAAAGCAAACCCAACCAAAACTTAGGAAAACTGATTGCTATCCATTAATATATCCACACTTTGCTTCTGGGCAGGGGTTTGCTTTCTGTCACCCACACTGGTTCTAGAATTCAGTTTGCTCTCAAGTCAGGGACAGCAACCTCCAGGTATCCCATGCTTTGTATAAATCCAAGTCCTGTGGGCAAAGGCACAAGAACATATGTACCGAACTATATAGCAGATCACACAGGCCAGACTGAAATGTTACCCAATCTCTACATGTCTGCCATTTACAAAAGGGCACCATGCAAACAGCCAAATTTGTACAGTGCCATCAGTATGTTTAGGGACATGTATATAACATTTAGTGAGATTTTTATATATGCTCTGTTTTTATTTTATTTGAATAAAAAATAATCTATTTAGAGGTAGCCATGTATAAGTGTTTCACATGAAATATCTCCAAGTCTCTTTAATAGGAAGCTTGAAAATATAACTTTTGATAGAATTTATATTCAGTGTGACTTCATAAAATTCTTCATGAATCCAAATCTTATACAAATTGAGATATAGGAGAGACTTTAAGACAAAGATCAGAGGGTCTGGAGAGATGGCTCTGTTGTTAAGAGCATGCACTGCCCTTACAGAAAATAGGAGTTGGTTCCCAACACCCATATCAGGTGGCTCACAAATTCCTGTAACATCAGGGGATCAATTCTCTCTTCAGTCCTCTGAGGACACTTTCACACACATGCAGAAGCTCACAAATATACACATAGACACAACTAAATTAAATTTAAAAAATAGAAATTTTCAAATATAAAGTTGGGTACAAGTATTTATTTAAGGAATTAAGAGGTCAGATTAAATTACTGAAGATTGGAGGTTACATATACCCCCCTCTCTGTCCCTCTCCTCTCTCTCCCTCCCTTTTTCCCTCCCTTCTTCCTTCCCTTCCTCCCTCTGCTTTTCTCCGTTTCTCCTGCCCTCTGCCCATCCTTTCCTCCATACCTCCCTCCCTTCCTCCCTTTTTCTGAGACGGTCTTACTGTATACCTCTGGATGTCCTGTCACTTCCTATGTAGACCTGGCTGCCCTCAAACTCACAGTGACCTGCCCACCTCCAGAATTAAAGGCATGTGCCATTTATTCCACCCCATATCAAGTCTCTTTAGGTCTCCATCAAAACTTCTCATGTAAAAAGCATCCTTCTTAAAATCTTCCTTCCATGTCCTGATCCAGAACATTTTTTTTTTAAATCTGAGCTAGACTGGAGGTCCACATTAGGCAGGTATCGATGAGTCCTGCTTTCCCTGAACAACTATTTAGGCAACTCCAACCAAACCTCTAGTCTGCAGCTGAAGAGACAGAATCACACCTGTTTCATTACCTGTGGGCAGGGCCTTGCCATTGCAGTGGGCTCAGTCAAAAGCCATAAACTTGAGCTAGAGAAATGGCTCAGTGATTAAGAGCACCGGTGGCTCATCTGGAGCTCCTGGATTTTATTCTCAGCAACCACATGGCCAAACAGCAACAGTCTATAACTCCAGCCCCAAGGGATCTAATTCCATTTTCTGCTCTCTATAGGCATTTCACTCACACAGTGCACAGCCATACAAGTAGGCGAAAAAAAACCCATACACATAAGATAAAATAAATATATATAAAACAAAAACCTCAAGCCTCAATAGTCATGGGCTGTCAAAGGCTGGAGCAGAGGTAGATATTTTTGCAATGAAATTCTAAAAAAAAAAAAAAAAAAAATCAATAGAGAAATAGACGCAGAAGTGATGAAGTAAGTCAACCATAGAAAAGATTGCCAACCCTGTCCCTGAGATAGGAAAGCTGTAGGTTTTCAGTGGTTCCCTTTGCTGCTCTTTATATAGCATCGCATGTGGCTCAGGGCAGACATAGGGAGCTTGGACGAATCACTTTGGTAAGCCCATTCCATCATGTGTACAACCAGCTTCATAAGAATTCCTCTCTCTCGGTTGCTATGAAGATCAAATAGAAGAAGTTCTTTGTGAAGGCCTGCGGAAGGTCCTTGTTTATTTTTTCTTTTCATGTGGCTGTAGAAATGCCCGGTGTTTCAAGTTCACCTATAATAGGCCATCGATTAAATGCTGCACGTTTTTATTATTACAACTCAGTTAATTCCAGAAACAAACATCTGATCCGGCTTAGCCCCTTAAAGAACTAGCATTGTGGGATTCGTAACACCAAGTCTCCCTCTTCTTCTGTCAGAGCCGGTCTCAATATATCAGGACTGTTTTAAAGAAATATTAAAAGCCACATCATTGTAACCTAAAATTACATGTAAAAGCAAGAAATGTTTGTCTAGATAGTAGTTGAGTTCCCCATAGATCAGTGGCACATACTATACTTGGGGTTGTGTTTGGATTGTTTAATCGATATGTCATTTAGCTCTGAGGAGGTACTCCCCTTCTGTCTCCCTTACTGCATGTCTAATGTGGCACTGCCCCCAACTCAGATCCCTCCTGAGGGGAATACCAAGGTTCAGAGATCTTTTTCCCCCCAACACTGGCCTGGGTTTATGTCAGCCTCCTGCAGGTTTCCAGGCTCTTCGCTGCTGGGTAGTGTTTTTGCTAACTTGCCACAACTTAATAGCCAAACTTCATATTTAAAATATTATGAATACGAAAAGAAGATGAATCATTTCTAATATCAACTCACTAAGATGTGACAGCCTTGTCAGCTTGTCATTGCAGTCAGTCGTGTAGGTTTTCCCCAGCAAGGAAGGTCTCGAACAGACACCTGTTAGAAATTGTGCCATCAAGACCATTAGGAATGGTGCTAGAACTATGCCCCTATGGCGCCCTCTTTGGGTGGAACCTCTGGCAAAGGGGAAGCAAAAGTGCAGGAGCTGAGAGCGTCTAGGGAGGCTCCTGCTCCTCACAGGTGCTTGCTGACCTTCCCAGAGGGGTGCAGGAAAATAGAGTGTTCTCCACCTTAGTCAAGCCTTCTAGAACCTTCTGGTAATGCAACCAGAGTCTCATTGATCATATTAGAGTAAAGCAGACATAAGAAGGACAGAAGGAGGGAACTATGGGAATTTTTTAAAAAGCATACTTTGAAGAAAAATATGTATCAACACACACACACACACACACACACACACACACACACGGTGATTGAAAATTGAAAGCAGGTAAATTATGAATTAAATACAAACCCCTTATATGTAGGCTCCTTGCCTCTTTTGGTGCAGTTTTCTGTGATGACTGAGCTTGCTATTGGCCAGGTAGTATGTGTCTGTGAGTGGTATGGGTATGTATGAATTGTTCAAGCTGGGGAAAAAATTATATTCCAAAGTTACACAGAGTGAACTGATTTTTCTTCATCGAGTAGTTTTCTTCCTGGCAACCCTCTTGAAACAATTTCCATCTGCGACTTTACCTTTAGAAGTTTTAATTATTTTTAATTTTTCCCCTTGATTTCGATGAGTGCTGCAGCGATGGATTTGGCTGGTGAGGGGCCAGGCTTAATCAACTGCATGCGGCTTCTGTAACCTTTGGTTTGGGAAGTAAACAGGAGGAGGGCGGCAGCTCAGTGGCACATTATCCTCTCTTTCCAACATATGTTCTTATTTAATACGTTCTCGCTCAAATAAAACAAGCCCGCAGTTATTGGTGGTCAGTGTCATGGAATACGAGCTACTATAGTTTTCCCATTAAAAAAATAATATAAGGCTGCAGTAAAGCAAACAGTGAGTCACTTTATTGGGTATGAAGTAATAAACCAGTGGTTAGAATGATAGCTTCTATGATGTGCCTTAGAAGAAAACAACCTTGGTTGTTAGGTTTGGTTTGGAGTGAGACTCCAGCTTAGCAGTACAGAGAGCCAGCATATGATTCCGGTCTGCTGTTCTGCTCTGGGCTATCTCAGCAGCTAGAGATGTTAGAGATGTCTTTCTCTGCTGAGATTGCAAACACAAGCAATGAATGATAGAATGTGGAAGGTGTTGTGCTATATCATACCCGTCCATGCTCCGCATCCGGGCTCTCCATCTACAGCTGTCTGTCTCCTGCATCCAGATTCATCAACCTTAGCCGTCCTTCCTCTTCATTCGGACTCTACAAATGGGCAGGGACTTTTCAGTTTGTACAGTTGGATTCTGTGGTGATGTTTGAACGGCTTCTGGAGGGGAAGGAGGAAGGAAAGTTTAAGAGAGAGAAAAAAAAGAGAAACGGAAAGGAAAAATGAATAAATCAGTAAAGAGAGAAAGAGAATAATGTAGATAAGAACAGAAAGGAAGAGGAAATGACTAAAAAGAATGGCAGCATTTATTTTGGGGGACCTTACTGTCCCCACCATGTCCGTTATTTACCTTTGATACTGTCTGTACCAGGTGGGTATTTTTAACTTTGCTTATCTTTGTAAGTTAAGTGTGTGCCAGCACTAATAAAGTGCTTCCCAAACACAGCCTCCTCTGCTGAGCCATGCCTCAGCGTGAAACACAATATTCCTCCCCGTCTCCCTGCTACGCAGAGACAGTAAAGGAAAGCAAAGGTATTTCAACCGTGAAGGGCTGCTGAGTGCTGGATGTTGAAGAGCCCCTCACCCCCAGATCTTGGCACAACCACACCACTGCTGGGAAGCCACTGTGGGACACAGCCTCAGTACCAGAGACCGAGCCTGAACTTCATTACTCCCGGCAGGAGGAATGTTTTCCAGATACCAGACGGCTGTTGTTGGATGCGGGTTCTAGTCCCCTGGAAGTGATATTGAACACCCAGGGAATTTCTCTTAAAGATGTCATAATTCACGGCTGGATATTAACCAGATCTATGACATGCAGCCTTGCCAAGTCATCTTCTCATTCTGCTGGTTTTACCCACCCACCCTTTCTAATACAGCGGGGGTGTTCAGTGAAATACGGCCTTCTGATTGAGTGAGTGCCTGCAGGTCTCTGCAATAAACAGCAGTTTAAACTCACTGCGGCTTACAAGGAGAGACATAGGCCAAAATCTCCAGATGAGTCCTCTCTCTCTCTCTCTCTTTCTCTCTTTCTCTCTCTCTCTCCCCTCCCTCCCTCTCTCTCTCTTCCTCCCTCTTTCTCCCTTCCCCTCTCTCTCTCTTCCTCTCTCTCTCCCTTCCTCTCTCTCTCCCTCCCCCTCTCTCTCTCCCTTCCTCCCTCTCTCTCCCTTCCTCCCTTTCTCCCTTCCTCTCTCTCTCTCTCTCTCTCTCTCTCTCTCTCT
>JADRCD010157670.1:0-26895 GCA_019843815.1 Montemys delectorum | reverse complement strand
CTCTCTCTCTCTCTCTCTCTCTCTCTCTCTTCCTTCCTCTCTCTCTCCCTCCTCCCTCTCGCTCCCTTTCTCTCTCTCTTTCTCTCTTTCTCTCTCTCTCTCTCTCTCTCTCTCTCTCTCTCTCTCTCTCTCTCTCTCTCTTCCTCCTCCTCCTCCATCTACTTATCATATCTGACTCTGACAAGTCGTTTTATAGGGTAAAGATCAGTTTTGCTTTCTGCTTTGTATGAATGTCTCTCATTTTCTCTTTGCTCTCACATGCCAAGCTATATTTGACTTCAAGCTTTTTAATGGAAGGAAATTTTAAGAGAAAAATTGACAGAGTCATAGAATTGGTATAAGCCCATTGGCCCAGATTGAAGTTCATGTACCTTATCTCTTCCACTGCTCATCTTTGGTTTTTTTTTGTTTTTTTTTTTTGTACCAATGGCTGCCCATCCTTTTGTTACCTATTTGGGGACCTATGACTAACATATTTCATTTTCTACCAGTGTATTTTTACAGGCCTAAATCCGTGCTTTTTTTAGGTCTACCTAGAAAATTTTGAGTTACATCATTTGCACAAATATGTTGATGTTAGCATTGAAAAACCTCTTTGCCTGAACTTGTATATTTTGTTTGGCTAAAAATGGCTCATGTCTAATACATTACATGTCCTCTGGTGATACTATTTAAGCCAGGAATTCCAAAACTCACAAATACCGAATAGCCAAAAGTTCCAAAGTTGTGCATGAACACTAAACACGCAATATATCTCTTTCTTTTCCAAACAGAAATAGATTTCTCTCTGATTCGTTTGATAAATTTGACCCAAGATTTCCATTTGGAGTGACTGGAGTTCCTACTGTTTTTCTGCGTGTTGGTGGGCCAAGGCCTAATCACCTCGAGGCCCCATAGAGGCCATAAATTACCACGATGAGGTGAGCTCTGTACTCCTGCGCCTGCAGAAGAAGGCCATTTCCCTGCAGTCTATTTTGACAGGCATGAATTTAATTCATTGTTTTATGACAGATGGGGAAAGTGTACACGCTCGTAGTCTTGATTTATGGTCATTTGGGTCTGGAGGATTCTATAATTTGCAGCTAATGTGAAAACAGATGGATAGGCGGACACCAAAGGTTAGGGTGACCGCGCGTCCTGAGCTGCTTACAAATGGCGTCCATATGCGATGAGCCGCTGGGGTGAGGTCTAAGTTGGGATGCCAGAGGGCCCGGCCAGGCGAGCTGGTCCTTCCTGTTAAGAGTAAGTCAGCGCAAATGAGATGACATTTCTAAGCCTTTGGTGTTTTGAGAGACACTCTGATTCTGTGAGGTTCTACTTTCCATTTTAGAAAAGAAAAAAAGAAGGAAGGAAGGAAGGAAGGAAGGAAGGAAGGAAGGAAAGAAAGAAAGAAAGAAAGAAAGAAAGAAAGAAAGGAAGGAAGGAAGGAAGAAAGGAAGGAAGGAAGGAAGGAAGGAAGGAAGAGAGGAAGGAAGGAAGGAAGGAAGAAAGAAAGAAAGAAAGAAAGAAAGAAAGAAAGAAAGGAAGGAAGGAAGGGAGGAAGGAAGAAGGGAGAGAAAAGAAAGAAAGAAAGAAAGAAAGGAAGGAAGGAAGAAAGAAAGAAAGGAAGAAAGGAAGAAAGAAAGAAAGGAAAGCAAAACAGCTTTATAAAAGGTGTCTGCATGTTCATGATGAAACAAACACGTGATTTCATCTTAGGGCAACAGAGCTGTTTTCATTTCAATTGACAAAATTTATTTTAATAAAATGATTGATTGAAAATCAGCAGTTGGGGAATTTCAAAGGAAATTCCTTGACTGGAGATGACTTTTTTTTTTTTTTTTTTTTTTTTAGAAATGTGTTTGCGCTTAAACAAGTGAGCTTCTACTTTTCAAATCATTTTGCTTTGGAGGAAGGCGGATAAATGGATTATCAGGTGAAATTACTTAGCACATGCTAAAGTATTTAATATGCCTTTGATTATTAAATGACCTTACCAGTGTAATCAGCAACAGTTCCACTTCCCTTTTTTTTTTTTTTGAAAAATAAAAATATCTTTTAAGCCTTGAGAATAAGACAAACAAATGCAGTTAATTTCTTTCAAATTAGTACGTGGATTAATGAGCCATGTTAGAGATACCATGGGGCTTGCTATTGGACACACAGGTGCCCATACTGGTAATCAACTTGCTTTATGTAGTTTAAATCTTAAAAGCAAACTTGCCATTAATCTCAGTGCTGGTAGCAAAAGTTGTGTTCTTCCATTTTGAAAATTAGGAAGTAGGGAATTGCTGTTCCCTAAATAAAGCAAAATACAAAGTAGTTAAGAGCTTGGTTACTCTTGATAAAATCAGTATTTTTGACACTGAAAGTCAGAAAACAATGTTCTGAAAATCAGAACTATTCTATTAGATCTTGCTGTTTCACTTTTACCAGTCAAATGGCTCCTTCTGAAGGCTCAGTAGTTCAGAACTGTGTAGACTGATCTGATCAGTAGGATGTTTTCCTCCTCAGACAGTGGTGTGTGAACAATGCTAATTGCTTTCATTTGGTACTTCAAATTTTGTGCATTTATCTTGGTAGGATCTTGGTAGGGGAAAATTTAGACACTGATCATTAATTATAATTAGCATTCTAGAAAAAATATAAACCACCCAAATGCATGTTTTTCTTGTAGGTGTGGTATCTTTAAACAGGAAACCCTTTTAATGAAAGAAAAGTCACAGAATGCATTTTTCTACACAGCACTTCAGGCTGGAGATGCCATGTGTTTGCTGGTCACATGGGCCTAATCTTATCTCAAGGCATCAACACATGAGGAAGCCAGTGAGATGAGCCATGTTGGTACCTAACCACAGAGACTTCTCTTGGCTTATGAGCTTGTTTGTTTGTTTGTTTGTTGTTAACCTTCACACTATTGATTACAGAGCAGTATGTGGATTAATGAATTGTCTCCAGATGGGGTGCTTGTTGTGTTCCAGCCTGTGATGACATGATCCTGACCAAGAAGGACGGCTCTGCCAGAAACCAGAACCCTTGCACTTCCATGACTATCAATGAAATAAGACACTTGTCTTTCTAAATACCAACCCAGTCTCTACTTAGTAGCTGCAGCAAGAGGAAATAGAGCAAAAGCACAATGATCTTTGACACAGAAATAAGTAGCAAGGGCTTTACAGTTTTGGATCTGGCTATGGTGGCTATCAGTAATCTACTCAGAGCCATCGTAAATGTGGGATCATAGTTCAATGCCATGAACATTGAAAATGCAAAGGGGCCACTTGGCTTAGGCATCCCCTGTTTGGCTCTCAACCATTTTGCACCTTTCCTGGCTCTGCCTCACTTCCATTCCTGCCCAGAGCTCTGTGTCTTCCTCAAACTCTAATAAATTAGTTTTGTCCTGGGCTAGAGGCTGGCATCGAGTAAGAGCTCCAGACTCCTGCTTCTCCCAACCCTTGATGAAATGTACTCCTTGCACCCCCTCCCCCCTACTCCCTTTGGAATATATCTTTTCACTCTATAGCATCGCCAGATGATTTGGTTTTGGTGGGATTTTTACTCTTTTACTAGGAGGCTGGCTTGACTCTATTAATACTTGTTAAAATCCATTATCTACTTGAATGTCTAGAGTATAACAGCTGATCAATAAGAATTAATTAAAAATAAGGGCCTGGAATGAAACTTGGTAATAGAGAGCTGGTCCAGCATGGGCAAGGCCCTGTGTTCAATCCCCACCATCACAAAATAAGAAAGAAAATTTATCCTCAAGTGTACATAATGATGAAACTACCCTTTTTATATTAGGAAGAAACTACAATTTCTAACTTTATCTAGTAATAAAGTCGCTTCATAGGGGCAATAGCTGTATTAAGGAGCCAGTCTCATAAACTTCTATTTTATGTCCTCTTCTATTTGCACAAATATTCAAAAAATTCCTCACTGGCATTTCTGACAGTTCACACAAGTCAAAATCAACCTCCCTGGCTTTCTGTTTTGCCAACTCTTTTGTTCTGAAGGTACCCAGTGTTGACAGTTGGTGAATAGTCTTGAATCTTTTTTTTTTCTACTTATCAAAACTACATTGCATGAAGATAAATACATATTTCCTAGTTTACGTGTATGTGTGTGTTGGGTGTGTTTAAGTTTAAAGAGTACTAGTCCTGATTTTTTGAAGCATTTACATGGTTGGCACTCTTGGTACATTAATCTTAGGCATGTGAACACTAGGGCCAAGGTCCCACTGTAGGCAGTGAGCTGCACTCAAGACAGGAGCCCAGCCAGATCCAGACCCACACTCAACTGTGCTAGACTGGAAATGACTAGATACTTAGTGGGTGAGTTTCAGCAACATGTATGCTAAAACTGGAACAGCTCAGAGAAGATTAGCAAGGGCTAAACTTCGAGCCTGCATGAACTACTTCATAAGCCTGTTACTGAGATATTTCTCTTTGTCTTTTTGTAAACTACATGCATTTGTTTGTTTGTCTGTGTGGCGTGGGAGGATATATACCATAGTGTAGGTGTGGAGGTCAGAGGACAATTTTCAGGAATTGATTTTCTTCTCTGACCATGTCGGTTTCCAGGTTCAAAAATAGGTTATTCTTGACCACTGACCCATCTCATTTGCCCTCCATGTCTTTGAGAAATAAATTCATTGTTTGTAGTTATTAAGTGATATTCCAAACCATGAACACATCTGAATTTATTTTGACATTGTCACATCTATGGGGATTTAGGTTGATCTCACTTTTTATCATCGTAAACTCACACAAATGCCCTGGCATTTTGTTCATGACTAAGTGCAATGACCAGTTGCTATATTCTATTAACCTGTTTTGCAATGTTTAGATCATTCTTCTTACCCATAGGGTTATTTTGTATGGCTGGTATTTACATAGTCTCTTCCAACCATATAATAAGCATTTTAATTTATTAACTGCTTCAATAATACCAATAGGATGATATGCATGATATCAAATTAGCTTAAACTTAAAAAAAATATAAAGCCATGACTGGGTTGTGGTTGGAATGTTCATACATTATTCCTTGTGTCAACATTTACTTGTAAAAATATGATGAAATATTTTAAGACTATTATAATGTCAAGATGCTTTAATACTGTATATTGCAGGATATTTGATCACACCGTAAACCCTGAGACTGTGTTATTTACTGAACAAATATGTTTCTAGTTGTGGTGTGGCTCAGTCTTAGCACACACCTTGAATCTCTCTGACTTGAATACAGACATGCTCTTAGTACATACCTTTAATTCCAAACAATGCAGGTAAAGTTAGTTTGTAGAAAGAAGCACTCCTGTTTGAAAATTATGTCTAATTGAGTGGCAGAAAAAGTGATGAATCAGAAAAAGATTTGACAGAATAGGAGATGCTCAGCTCTCATAAGAACAGAGATGAAGGAGAGATGACTTAAGAGAGAACAGTGCAGAGGAGAGAGGTCAGTTTTACTGGGACAGTGGTACACAGACAAGTTGCAGAGAAAGGACAAGATAGACAGAGATGAAGACAGAGCAAGCCAGAGAATGAGAAGAAGCCAGAAGATTAGACCAAATTGCCAGTGTTAGTACAAGGAGGCTGAGAGGAAAGCCATATCGAATCAGTCAGCTTGGAGAAGAGTTAAAGCCAGAACAGCTGAGTTGAACCAAGCAGCTAGAGTTCAGAAATAACTAAGAAGGGGTGAGCATATTCAGCAGCATTTTCAGAAGTTTAAAACATTTTACATCTAGATCAGATTGCATAGAAGCTAGAAGCTTCCAGGACTAGCCTACGTTCACAGACTGAGGCAAAAAGCCTAGGAGATGACAATTCCATCAGAGGAATAAAAGATACACTTAGAATTATAGTTTCTTTTCACAGATGTATCCAAGCGCAAAAACAAAACAAAACAAAACAAAACAAAACAAAACAAAAACAAACAAAAAAAAACAGAAGAAGAATCAAAGACAATAAATGGATATGTTTTATAATTTTCAAAACAATAGAGAACCAGAATGTCCAAAAACTAAGGATAACTGCATATATTAAGGTCTGTTTCCAGACTGGAATGTTTTTTTATTTAGTGCCATGTTGTCTGCTTTGTAAAGCTAGGGCTGAAGCTGCCTATGCTCTTTGCTGAGTGTTGATGGCTCCCTACCTTCTGAGAATGGGGGAGGCTTATTCTTCTTGATCACCTTGAGCTTTGCAGTGAGTCATGCGCACATGTCTCATGTTTCATTCTCAGGCCTGGCCATGTAATAGCTAGCGGGTAGATTAATAGCATTTGGAATAATATGGCTCACTGAAAATATAAACTGAACCCTTCTGCTGACCAGAGGTAGAAAGACCGAGAAACAGTCTCACATCGTGTGAAGCCACCACATGTAGCCAGTAGCTATTGCTTAATGCAAGAAGAAAGAACTCACAACGTAAAAGCAGGTAGAAATGTGTGGAGATGTGTGCAGTTATGAAGTCACTTTTTAATGGGGGAAAATAATATACCAAGTGATATAAAAATACTAGAAATAAAAGGAAAAAAAACACCCTGGTTTTGTTTTTATCTCTGGATATTGGAACTATAAAGATATTTCTTCTATTTCTTCCTTAGTTTTTTTGAAATAAATAAATTCTGTTATATAAAATGTACCTTTTATGTCTTTGTAAACATGATTTACAGTAGCCATGTGATGTTTCAAACTGTGGCTACAGAAAAGTTGATATCTATTGTTATAAATTTAAGTAGGATACAATTTTTCACTAGTTCCAAGAAATGGGGATTGCCATTATGCGTAATTGTTTGAGGTCCTGGAGAATGAGCTTCATGAATGCCACACAAGTATGCTCTAAGGACACCTATGCAACCATTCAGTCACTCAGGGTCAGGTAATGTTATTAACTCCACAATGGCTCTGGGTAGCTTAGGACTACATCAACCTCATTAAACTGCATTCATTAATGGAACTTATCAGCTACACCATTATTAGTAAGAGTGATTTTCTATAAACATAATAGTATTAGGTGTATTATTTCTTTTGTAATTTGGTAACTTGACAAGAAAAATTCTTCTAAGTATATTTTTAAATTTAGTATGTCTTCACTTTTAAATTTAGTATGTATGATAAAGGATATTGGTTATATTGGTATATTGGTTTCCTTTTTCCTATGGCCATCTTTATGTATCTATGCCATGTGAAGAACACCTCAGAAGGCCACTTGGCATCAGCCAAGAGTGTGAATTCATCTAAACTCACCACATCTTCACCAAGACATGCTCACCCTGGATATCTGATTCCAAGGCAATGACAAATTACTCCTAAAGTTGTCAGAGTTTAGATTTAGTTTCTGTATTTGTGTGTATTGATGATCACATAGTTTGAGAATCATGCCATGATACAAATCACTCTTGAAAGGAATTGGTTTGTACCTTCGATGTTCAGTTAAGTAGCTAGAATATTATCAAGTTTAATTTTTCTTTCTCTCCCTCTCTCTCCCTTGATTTTTTGATTTGTAGTTCCTACTCTCTGTAGGCATCTAAATCACTAAGAACATCATCTTCTTTTCAGTGGTCAGATGACTTAATGCATTTGTGGATTCTATTTTATGTATTGTCTTAGTATGGGAAGCATATGAGAGCCAGTGCTGTGTTGTTAGCAGTAAACTTGTGGGAAGTATGTACAGCACAAACAGAAAGCAAAAGAGACCCACAGTAGAAGTATTGATATCAGACAAGACAGACCTGGAGTGAAGAACCGCTATAAGAGGAATGGCTTCAGCAAGACAGAACAAAAGGCCTGCCTCATCCCTGCCTGCTTCCTCCTGGGGGCGGGGAAGAGCTGACTGAGGCTCCCACACTCTCAGTAGCTGGCCTGGTAGCTGAGTGCCTTTCACAGGACACCAGCCCATGAAGCCTGGGAGAAATGCCTGCTTATCTAATGGACAGATGCAAACAGGAAGTAAAGTCAGGCAAAGATTCTCCAAAGGGAAATAAGGTAAGTTCCAGAAATGGACTCTTTAAAATGTGATTATTTACCTAGTAGAGAATTAAAAATAATTAAAGAGAGTCCCTCAGGTCAAAGAAGAATAGATAAGCAAAGCAATAATCTCAACAGAGAAATAAAATATATTTTAAATGCTAAACAAACATTAGGGTTGTTAAGCACAATCACTACACTGCAATTCTCACTAGAGGGTTCTCTTAACAGGATAGAGGGAGTCTATGCACCCAAGGATAGGAAAAGGAAATAAATCATTTACAATAGCAAACATGACAGCAAGAAACAAAGAGGGAAAACATACACTGTAAAAGACAACCTATCATGAAGAAATAAGAACCATAAATATATGTGCACCTAACAAAAGATTTCTGAGATACCTGAGGCAAAGCTCCAACATCCAGATATAAGCAGGCCCTGGACACATAGAGAAATCCATGTGAAGCGTCGTTGAATTCCTCAAGAAAGCCCCACATCTGAATTTTTCGAGCGACACCCCGACTTCTAAATAATTATCAATTCTAACTTTTAAGTATTTCCCATAGAGTTACATAAAACATCTTCCTATGACTTTCACCCTGCTGCTAACAACATAACTCAGCACCTCAATAATGCAATCAGACTTGCAGATAGTTACATTTTTGAGATAACCTCCAAATCTAAATAAATCAATCCACAGACGCCCAAGGAGTGAGAAGTACAGTAGTAGAGTCAGCTCCGTGTGCCTGCTTTCTCCTACCCCCATGCTTGGGACTTACCATGGATGATAGATTATTTCACGCTTCATTACACTTCCTGTTTCTGCCTTATTTATAAGTAGCTTCAAGATGATTTTTCTTCTAGCAGTTCTCTGTTCTGTGCTTGCTGTTCTCTTTTTCAAACTTCGTTTCTCTTGACCCCCGCCCCAACTCCAGCTTTATTTATTTCCTTAGGTTATAAAACAGAAAATGACTAAATGAAAGCCATTAGCAAAGATTCTTGCCCAGCACTGCCAAAGCCAGAGGGGCATGTGACCCCCAACATCTCACAAGCGGGAAGTTCTTAGCCTGTCTTTAAATCGCCTTTCTGCAGCATGATTTTGCTTCTTATTTATGCTTTCTAAACAATCACCATTTCCTCAGATCCTCTTGCTACAAAACCTCAATCAGGATGATACCCACGGAGTTACTATTTAGAAATATGCACATATTTTGCCCTTAGGTGAAAAGATGGACATAAATGCCTTTTGGTTCACTATGAATGAGAAAATAGTAACAGTCACAACTATTTCTTGTCTTCCTGGGTAAGAGGAGCTGTTTCCCAACTCTAGTGTGAGATTTGGTCATGTGTTTTTCTGTACCCACTGGAACGAGTGGACACATACGCAGTGGACTTGGATCCAAGTGTAAGATGTGGCTTGCTGAGTCTCCTGCACCTTTCTCCCACCATTGTAAGAACAACCTTCTCAGGTTGAAGGACTTCTCCACATGGGTCCCAGAAAAGACAAACACCCATGAGGTGTAAATATCCCTGTGGTTCCCAGGTGAACCAGTGCAGCTGGTGGGGGGCAGGTACAGTACAACATCATTATAGCAAAGGCTGAGTATACATATGGGACACCCTCTCAGCCACAAGATTTGTATGGATATTTAATATGCTATTGACCACTGTAAAACCCCAGATTAATTGAGTGTAGACTTAGGTGTTCTCTGAAACACTTCCAGTAAAAGATAGTGTTTATACTGATTTTCATTTAAACCCCACCTTGTCTCTTTAAAGCAGAGAGTGTTAAAGTTACAAATATAAGGACTTTCACAATCCCTAGTGACAGCCGCGCATTTATTATTATGCATGAATATTAACTGGTGACAGAACTTGATCAGAACATTTCTTTGGGGATCTGACAAGCTTGGATCTAAATCCTTGTCCACCACCTAAGAGACACGAGACTCTGGGAAATTCTTGTGTGTCCTTAGCACTTAACTTCCCTGTGGGTTCACTGGCATCATAGTCATAGCTTCGTTATAGAGTAGTTATGGGAACTGATTGAGATATAAAACAGACTTAACACAGTGCCTGACCCATTACAGGAGCTAGATAATGCTAACAGATGCTGTTAGTTTTGAAAAGGTCATTTCCATAAGCTCATCTTAGTGAAACTGGAAGTTGGACAATAGGGTAAAGATGAGAGGATAAGTTGATTTTAACCAATGAACAGATTTCAGGAGAGACTGCTTTTCCCCACCCCCAACACCACCCCCGTTTTGGGTTGAATACAGCTGTCCAGTTTCTAAATAACTGTTTTGTATTACTGAATTCAAATTTTCCTAATCCCCACCCTTCCTCAAAAACCCGCCTCAGCCCATAGCAGAAACTCGGAAAGGCTGACAGCTGGTGCAGCGTCTGTGTTTACTTATGCGAGTGGGTGCCACCCTGCTCTGGTGACCCCTCCTTTGCCACTGTACCTCGCAACACCTGCTCAGCCTAAACCAGCATCCACAGCACAGAGCTGGACTTTCATAGGCCAAGGGAAGTTCCTGTATTTCAAAGCATGAAATGGAGTATCTGAAGCTTCCACTGTGACCCTGGGAAAGAAATGGTGTTTAAAAGGTGGTATGAGGGAAAATCTCCTCTGGTCTTCTCTTGGAGCAGAGACAGTGACAGGGCATTTCCCTGAAGATCCCTGCAAACTCTGACCTTCCAAGATTCCTTCACTATGCCAAAGAAGGAAATGGACCTGCAATTGCTCATTGGGGTAAAATTTAAGTCAAGTCTGGATTTCACGTTCAACTTAAATGCCCCATTTTAACGTATTTAAGAAGAAAAAAAATGCCTGTGAAAATACTGCTTCTTACAAAGAGAACCATAAACATATTTTTGACAACTTTGAAATGGATTAAATGGTAGGGGAGGTGTTCCTAAATGGGTGTGCTCTGAGTCAGGGTGAGTAAGCTGGGCAGCTCCATTCATCTTCAATCTATTTATTTATACTCTCCTTAAAATGTACTGAGAGTCTCTGTAAGTTCTAGTTATTCTTTGTTTGTATTTTGGTGTATTTTTGCTCCCACACTCCCACCCTCCAAAAAAATAAATAAATAAAACACCAAAGGCAGAATAAAGTGAGCAAGCAGTGCAAAGGGGGTTATAAATGTCACACACATCACCCAGGGCTTACAAAGCAGACGGTTCTAAAGGCAGATCTATTAATTCACCAATCCGTGACACATCAAGGGTAAACTGGATGATTTCAACTCTCATGGAGCTCTCTGCTGCTGAAGTATTTCTCAGCATCACCCTCCAACTCCTAATATTTTTCTCTCCAGCAGAAAATTTGTCATACCAAGTCCCACAGGAAGACGGAGGGACATTTACCAGAAAGTCAGCCAGCCAGGTGGCAGCTGGGATGTGTCAGAATACAGAACTTATTTTCTTAGTATGGTAAAATATTCGTAACACAGATTTAAGGATTTCCACCGTATTTGAATGTGCAGTTCGGTAGGGTTAAACACAGTCAAAGGTTTGTGCCTCCACAGCCACCGCCACCACCCACGCTCAGAACGTTTTCATCTTCCTAAACTGAAGGCCAGGATGAGTGACAATAGCTCTGCAGTCCTGCATCCATGCTCTCTGGCAAGCACCATTTTGCTTTTTGTTTCTCTGCATTTGGCTGGGCGAGGTACCTTGCAGGAGTGGAATCTTTCGGTATTCTTTTGCGACTGGCTTATTTCACTTGGCATGTGTTTTCAGTGTTCAGCCACGCTGTTCCATGTGTCAGAGTTCCCTTCCTTCTTTGGGCTGAACAATATCCCATTGTTTTTATTATGCTTAATCATTCATCTGTCAATAGAAACTTGGATTGCTTCCACCTTTGGGTCCATAATGAATAAGGCTGTTGTGAGCATGGCTGTAATAGACACATGGTTCAGACCTTGCTTAGGATTGTCTTAGGTGTATGGCAAAAGGAGAATTGCTGGCTTATATGATGATTCTCTGACTTTTTGAGGAATCACTATATTAGACACAGAAGCCTCATGGGTTTACATTCTTACCAATAATACAAGGAGGTTCTACTTTCTCCATATCCTTACTTAACACTCTTTATTTCTTCTGTGTTTAAATTTTTTATTTATTTTACTTATGTGGATGTTTTGCTTGTATGCATGTTTGTGTGCCTCGTGTGTGTCTTGTCCCCACAGAGGCCAGAGAGTGGTGACTGATCCCCTGGAACTAGGTTTTGGACAGTTGCCAGCATCCATGTACATACTGGGACTTGAACCCAGACACCCTGGAGGAGCAGACACAGAGACATCTCTCCAGTGCCTGCCCCCCCCCCTTTTAAATATGGTCCATTTTTAATGAGGACTCTCATGGTGGCATTGATTTTTGTTCTCTCTGCGATCACTTATCTGTAATGGCTTGAGCATTTAGACACATCTCTGGAGATACAACTATTCAAAGCCTTGACTGATTTTTAAATTTTATTTGTTTTTGTTTGATTTGCTACCCAGTTAGTTAAACTTAGAGTCACGGCTTAATTGTGATGGTTGTAATTGCCATCTCAAAATGCGTATGTGGGGGGGGGAGAGATATGAAGTTTTAAAAGTTTATGTTGAAATAGTTATTGAATAAAAGATATATTTTTATCCAGTAAAGAGAGTTTTATTTTATGTCAAACACTTTATATGAACCATATAGTTTCATATTTAATGAAATTCACTCCATTTCCAAATATTTCTTTTGGACTTTCACAATTAGCAGGGAAAGTAAAGAACAGACTTTAAAATACTGCAGAAATTCATTGCACAAGGGGATGGCCTCACTGTGCCATCTTCTTACAAATACTTTGACTATTTCACTCCTATTACCCTGTCCTGCTGTCCCAGGTGCTCCTCTTCCTTTACACAACAGTCTCTCTATTTCTAGGTCATATATATAAATATATACATACATACATACACACACACACACACACACACACACACACATATATATATATATATATATATGATCCAAATTCCACTCATTTTCCCGTAGGTGACATAATTTTGTCCTGGATGGCTAAACAAATAATGTGCTTATATGTCGCATGTCCTTTTTCTATTCTGTTGATGGACACTTAGGCTGAGTCCTTGAAGTGGGTGTTGTAAGTAGTGACACAGCAAACACGGATGTGCAGGCATCTAAGGAAATCATTTCCATGTGTTTGTCTCTTTCCTATGTTGCATTCATCTTTCCTTGTGGAACAGTACGGCTAGCAAGGAAGACTTGGTCTGTCTTGGTGTGCACCGGCTAGCCTATTTGCTTCAGGCAGAAGATCAGGTAAGTTTCTCTTCCCCTCTAATTTCTCTGCTCTGACTCATTACTACTCCAGCCCCTTAGCATCCAGTGACCTCACCTGAAAGTTTATGCTGCACTTCTACGCTTCTGAGGCGCTACTCTTGGGTTTTGCATACATTAGTGAACTCATTTTTACTCTTACAACACATCCTGTGCGACCTATGAGTGTTTCCATTTTTCAAAGGTGGATACAGAAGTACAGAAAAAAATCTTTTCCTGGGATCGTGCAATTAGCACAAGTGGAAGCCAGGCAGATGTGCCGCCCTTGCTTCCTGACTATGTTGTGTGTCTCTGGGACAAGGACCAGGTTCCCTTACCTGGCACTGGTAATCTATAGGTCCTTCTCATTTCTCAGTCTCAACATTTGCCAACTGTCCCTAATTTTAAAACAAGTCACCTGGAAATATTATTGTCCCCAGGTAAGACATTTAAGATGGTATGTCTTATGTGAAGCACAGTATCATCATTCTTCAGAAAAGTAGACACAGAATTGCCACGTGACCCACCAAGCCCCCTTCTTGGCATAGTCCTAAGCAAACTGAATAAAAGACTTAAACAGATACTTGCATATTTACTCATAGCACTATTATCCATAGTAATTGAAAACAATGTGTCTTTTCATTCAAGAATGTATTTCTAGTCTCAAACATAAGGTTTGGTCCTAAGGGTATTGTTAAATCTGTCTCTCAGCTTCACCTAATTAGCTGTCATTTCTGTCTTATACTCTTGATGGACACACTGTCAAGAACTGAGAAGAGAGATCTAAACGGGGTTAGTCTCTCTGCAGACTGCTGCGTAGTTCTGTTCTTCCATGAAATGAGGCTATTAGTAGAAAACCATGAGCATGCCTGTGTATGTCCTCAGACCAAG
Organism: Montemys delectorum; assembly: GCA_019843815.1. NCBI lineage: Eukaryota > Metazoa > Chordata > Mammalia > Rodentia > Muridae > Montemys > Montemys delectorum. Next base: position 12,743 of record JADRCD010157670.1, on the reverse strand, counting down.
ACCACAAAGCTCAAATACGTTTCTGCTCATCTTGTTTCCAGAGAGAATTAGTAGGAATGAGGAGGAGGAATCTCTAAATAACAGAGTAGTCTGCCACTGGCATTGTCTGGATTCTAGACTCTAGAATATTCAGCTGTGGCCATACTATGAATGCAAATTTTTTGCCAACCAACTCATCATAGCTTATACACCAGACTCCTTAAAATCGCTGTGTTTCAATATTTCACCCGAGAATTTCTTGCACCTTTGAAAAATGAGAAAATTCTCACTTCTCTAAACTACAACAGACTTTCAAGTCTTTCTTTAAGCCCTTGATTTTGACTTGAATTCTTCGGAGGGAACTTCCAGCTCCAATGTGTAGACTGGCAGCTACTCCGTCTTTAGGAGACAGAAAAAAAAAAGCAAGCAGTTTCAGCCAGGCAGTAAAAACATGGTCCAAATGATAGACAGAGAAGAAGCTCCTGATTGATGGAAGATGTCACATTGTCACATGAATAAAGCAGTAAGGGAGGGAGGCGACTGCTGGTGTAGTGGGGAATTATAGGAAGACATACTCAGTGACTGAGAGAAACCCTGAAGCACTGGGTAGAAGGTGGAGATGAGTTAGCACATGGCAGAAAGAAAATGTGAAGAAAGGGTTATAACAATACCCACTGTCCAGGGTGGCTTCCAACATTTCTCCTTCTGGTGTATTTCTTTATCACGTCGCTGATCCACAAAGGCCTACAGTCATTGCCCTCTACACGGGTAGAAGTTAGCTTTCATTTAGGTCACCCCAGAAATCAGCTAAAACTTCAGAATTAATGTTAAAATTATGTAGCTTTTCAAGCACAAAGTAATAATTGATTCAAAAATATGAGAAACACCCAAATAAAGAAAAAGAAAAGATTAAAACTCCCCAACCACTCATGCTCCTCATATGAAAAAAAAAAAAAGTACTTTTGAGGACAGATATTCAAAAACAAAGCGTTAAAACATTAACATTTCCCAAGCAAACACAATTGTCTAACACCTGTGATCAGAATCTTGATGAAACTTTGCTTATAAGTATCAAAGAGAATTTTCTGGAAAGTTCCTAGTAAAATAATCAGGGTTTAAAAAACAAAACAAAACAAAACAAAAAAAACCAAACCAAAACAAAACAAAACCTAACCCACACTAAGTGTGTATATGGCTCTTAGCAGATCTGAAATAGAATAGGAGAGGAGGTGGGAACAGGAGCTGCTCTTTGTAACCGACCTTCAGCAACCAGTGTCTTTGGTGATAAGTATCGTGGTTTTCCCTTGAAAATCTTGCACGGGGGCTCCATATACCTGCCAGCCTTGAGCAGGAGCCAGAGTGTTTGTCACCCCATCACACTGTCAGCCAACTCAAAGGCACTGCTCAACTCAGACCTCATCAGGTCGCACACTCTGCCAAAAGCTACAAGTACAACAGTCTTGGGTGTATCAAGGCTGGGTGCATGACCAGGAGTGGGGACCTGAATTGTGTGCCTTGAAGGACCCACCATTAGCACAACATGTAATACTGTTTAAAATTTACATACTGACTTTTGAAAACCAAAAAAGAAAACAAACAGGACAACAAAACAAAAAGAAATGAAACCAGAAACGAACAAAAGAAACAACAAACAAACAAACAAAAAACCCAAACAGACCAACAAAACAAAGCAATCCTTCCTGTGTAAAATTTACTATGTTAGATTTAATCTGGATCTGGATTGTGCTGTTAAATCGAAAGAATTAGAACTAATTTGTTTAATTAAAATATAGACATATCACTGAAATAACTGCTCACGTGTTGATGGAAGGCTTTCTCAACATGAAGAAGTTTAAAGAACAGAAGTCACAGGAGGCTCATTCAGCTGATCTGAAAGCTCTTCACCTGACTAAAGCTAAATGTCTAACCTAAATAGTTAACGTAGAAATAAAGTGTGCATGATCAGCAGAGACAGTGCTTGGATTCTGTGTTAGAATGCTTATCTTATCGAGTTGATTCCCTACCTGTCCTTTAAGAATTATCTCAAGGAAAATCATCAACGAAGTGAGAGAAGGAAACAGAAAAGAGGGTTGGTGTAACAATAAAAACCAACTCAGCAGGGAAAGGGTTTTACACGCCTTGTGGCGCTTGATTCATAGGGCCACTGTTAACTCAGTGTTTCCAAAGAGCACTCCTGGCCCCTGGGAGTTTCTGAGACGAAAGCTCCAGAGTCTGAGGAAGCGGGTAATAACTGTCAGATTGTGAACCAACCTTTCAGCAAAGATTCTGGGGGGAGTGGGATCACGAGACGTACTTCCATGTGTTTGATTCCTACAGTGTTTGAGCTCCTCCACAATCAAGATAAATCACATTTATAATTAGAACAGAAAGGATAAAATGAAACCAAAATGACGTTCATAGTGTCTCATGTAGCCTGATTCTGTGTGTCTTAACTCTCTATGTAGAGTTAAGTGTATCAAAGCCACAGTAGTTATTTGAGGGGGAACATTGTCAGTGATGCCCGCTATTGCTTTGTTTTAACTACTTTTCATACTTTCCAGATTCTGACTTGTCATTTCAGTTTTCTAATAAAAATGAAAATAAACAACATGCTAATGTAAATACAGAAGTTTAAAATCGCTCAGCTTCCCCGGCTGCCTGCGAGAGCACAGTTTCTGTTTGATTTTGTTGCACGTGTGGACAGCTTTTCACAGACTTGCATCTCTGGTTTAAATCATACAGAAGCTGTTTTACTTCCCTTTGTAAGTGTCTCATTTAAATTCCCAGGTGTAGGTAGGTGCGATGTGAACTGTGAGGAGGGGACCCTTTTCATTTCCTGGTGCCCTTGCACCAGGAAGCAAGCTCCCGACATGGACAGCAGAGACAGCCCCAGCCTAGCCAGGGCTACTGCCTTCTCTTTACTTCCTGATTCTGAACCTTCCCAGAGGAGTGAGCGTCTGCTTGGGTCTGGATGTTGAGACCTTGATCCAGCGTTGATGTTTACGATCCAAAGTTTATAATTTTTATAAAAAGCAAACAAGTAGAAAAAAGCCTCAAAAAGCTTATAGAAATTTGCACCCATTTCCCATAACCCAGGGTTTATAAAACTGTCATATCTAACAGAAATTCTAAACACAGGCTGATTTTTCTCTCAGGATTACACATTTTGATGCTATCTTTTTAAGTATATAATGATAACTTTTTAATGTGACAGTCATTTTCTTGAGACCTTATTTCGTTTGTCAGCAAGGTAAACAATGAAAAATAGATATAAAGTATGCACAGACCAGCATACTCAACATTGAAATGTACATTTATTTTTGATGTTCCTATTAAATTCAAAATCGCCCTCTGTACCATCCCACTGTTCACCAAAGGAAAGCTGGTATGCCATTTGCTTCCTCACAGATATGATAAGGAGAACAAGAAGGCAAAGCTGAGAACGAAAAGCTAAGAGAAGTGATGCTACCCGAAGGTCAGCTGGACCATTTGGTAATTCCCTCTTCTGGTGCTAGAGACAGGTGATATTTGTTCCTGGTACTTGGATTGGGCAGTAAGAAGGGATGTAGGCATAGACACGTTGGACTGCTTTACTGAAGTTTCTTTTTTTTTTTTAATTAGATATTTTATATTTACATCTCAAATGTTATCCCCTTTCCTGGTTTCCCCTCCGAAACCCCCCTATTCCACCCCCCCACCCCACCCCCGGCTCACCAACCCACCCACTCCCTAATGTTGATGTTTGCATTTGAAAACATCATATTTTGGCACTTCCTGTTATAGTTTCTCAATCTCAGCTGAAGACAAAAACAAAAGTCAGAACAAAAACAGGGTTTATGGAGTTCTATGAACAGCAAATTGCAACAAAGATTGTCTCCTCTCAGTTCCCTAGCACTTGTCTCTCGACATATTAAAAATCCTTCCCCCATTTTTTTTTTCAGGCCGTATTTTCTTCTGCCCTTACACCCTGAGCTCCTTTTATGGACATTTCTTTTCACACCCTGCTAACTCATGCCTTACGTGCCTTTTTTTATCCAGCTGTGTGGCTGAAAAACCTCAGAGTCAGTAGGTGGTCATGGACCTGTGCCCTGAATCCCGTAAGGCAAGTAGATGTGGAGTTGACAGGTCTCAGGACAGGATCTTTCAGCAGCAGACACGGGAGCTCCAGCTTGCAGAGCACACATCACATCTTCCTCTTGGAGCCCTCCTGGGGCAGATAGCACCTGTGAACCGTAAGGTAGGCTTCCTCCCTGCCCTGCTGGACCGAGCCACGTCAACCAACGCAGGGCAAAAAAAAAAAAAAAAAAAGTTTCCAAACGAAACCTTCCACTGAACAAATCAGTTCTTCTCTGTCTGCACAATGGTAGGATTGGCAGCCTGTCTTTCTAGACCTCACTGATATACCACTGTGGCTGGCAGCCAGGCCTGGTTCAGCTACATCACAAGTCTGGCTGAAGTTCCCCACATCTGTGTATGCTCACTCTGCACTTGGTGAGCACCAAGGGGAAGGGACTTCTCATTTGGGGCCGCTCACTAGCTGACAAAGCAAATGTTTTGTTTTCTACTGTGAGCTGGGTGCCAGCTCAAAGCTAAAGATTTATATTTTGACACCCACTTGTGCACATCTGCATATTCTTTATTTCTATAAGCAATCTGAAAAATAGCTAGAAATGCCATTTACAAGAAGGCTGCCGGAAGGAAGAGGCCAGGATTCCAGTCTGGGAAGATAAAAGATAATGTAGTAAATTATTTGAGCAGAATGCCCCATGTAGAAAACATTTAAAGTACATTAAACCTTGGTAAATCGTTTCAGTATATCTATAAAAGCATAGAAAATGGAAATCTATCTTTTTTTTCTCTCCCATAGAAAATACAAGAAAAGTATCAGTGGACAGAGGTGAATAATTATTGATTTGGGGCATTGCTTAAAAAAAAAAAAAAAAAAAAAAAAAAAGGCGCTTTCTCCTAAGGTGTGGTCTCAAATCTTTCTGTGTTAGAGATAGCTTTCAAATACCCTGATGTTGAGGCTATACCCAAGATCTGGCCATCACTAGCATGGCCATTTGAAGCTCCATAAAGAGCATCAGTGGGCAGGGGCCCAGTTTGAGTTGCAGGGTTCGGTTAACCCCTCAGATGTCCTTGATGGCTAAATCAGAAGCTTGTGTCTGACCATATGGAGCCACTCTCCTTGTTCCAGCAAGTGCAGTACCCCCTGTCCATCTTCCTGTGGGAATCCCCTAGGGCTCACCTCTCACTGCCTTCCACAAGAAGCCAAGGCTGTTCTGGGTGCCCTGCATGGCCACAATAGTTCATCATTCTCTTTCTCATCCATTCACTCTCATCTTCTAGGAGGTTGCTTTGGGAACAAGGACTGTGTGTCTTATTTCCATTTTCTGCTATATACTGTATGTTTTTAAGAAGTGTATCCAGGCCAAGTTTTTATTCTTAAGTGAATGGGTACATGAAGTCATAAGCCTAAGTGAGTGTAAACCCAGCCATGGCATGGTAAGGTGGCTATAGACACTAGTAATGTTCTGTATATTTTCAAAAGCTAGAAGAAATTATTCAGAGTGTTTTTACCACAAAGAAATAATTGAAAGGATAGATATGCTCTCACTGATTTGACCAAGACACACTATCCATATATGTGGCTCAGATGAGACCCCCATAACTACAGGCTTTATCTTTTCAAGTCTGTTCAAATGTAAATTTGTATTAAAAATGTCCAGTTGCCATTATCAAGTTGTTTCAGTCCAGTGCCTATTTTATTAAGTGCCATTTTGGGACCTACCTGTTTGCAGGTATGGGTTCTGAGGACTCAAATCTAAACCTGCAGATGGATGCTGCTGTTTTCCCTGTGGATCGCTTCGTAGCGGTCCCCTTTGTCTTGGAACAAACCTATCTCTTGCTTTCCCTTCTTTCTGTGTTTCTAACACACAGTGTCTTCGCCTTCCACTCCCCCCATGGAAAGTTTGCATGAGACTGAACCTGGTCCAGCGAACTCTGGGCTGAAAGGGACTGCTTAGTTTTAGCACATGTTGTGTACCTTCAGGGGTCTCCCTCCAACTGGGTTGGCTTCTGAGCAGAGAGCAGAGTTATTCAGAAGGGGCTCAAAGTTAATATAAACATTCCTTGATCCACAGAAAAAATTTTAACTGACACTAGGGCAAAAGCCTGGTCTCTAACTAACTGTAAAACCGGCTGTTAGAATTTCTGAATTCAGAATTATCTCCCTCTTCCCAACCTACTATTAATTTAGAGCTAGGCTTGAAAACATGTTCAAACTTCTGCTCTAAATCAGTCAGCAGGCAAGTATTTCTTTACCTACTACCATATATTCAAATTGTATTTTCTTAGAGGTAAAAAAAAATGTATGCATAGAGCTGATTGGGGGTCTGGTGTTGGGCTCCTTCTTGATCCACTGTCTTCCTCTAGGAACTCTAGGACTTTGCCACAGTTCCAAGGGTACTTTGTTTGACAATACATTCTTGTCTGAGCAGAGGCATTAAACTAAGATGTTGATTTAGAGAAAATGTCTTCCAAAGTTCTTAATGTGAAGCTCCAAGGAAAGCAAAGGTTTCCCTTTAGCACAGCTTTGAAAGAAATACCTGTATTTCAAATTCTAGAATGTTCTCTCTGAGCTGAGCTAAGGCCAACGGGGATTTCCCAAAAGCATACGGATATTGGTTCTAAGATTCATGGGGAAGACTTTTGGTAGCAAAGCCTCTAGTTTCTTTTATTTTGTTATTATTTATTATTTACCAGTCACTTGTTCATTTGTGCTACTGGGTGAGGATGGGTGAGAGTAGTGTTGAACCTGGCACATACCAGGCAAGAGTCCCACCTACTCTAATGGCCCAGGTAGCTTCTATTTCATTGTGTCTTATCCCCCAAATGAGAAAGTCACCCAGTGTTGCATTATTCCAGCTCTTAGACCCTTTCTAAAATCATCCAGGAAAATTCTAAGTCTGGATAGAATACTGTTTGGTCTCAAAGTATTGTAGGTACTGGCTATTTGAACATGGTCTGTTGTCCTCCTGAGCTTCATCCTACCACCTGATGCACTTGCAGCCTTGACAACAGAATGTGCTTCATTAAATCCTGCAGGAAAGAAGGTGATGGAACTGAATTGTAATGAAATGGTAAATAAAAAGTATTTAACATCAAAGAAAATCCATGAATTAAAACTATAGTTAGGTCGTTCAAAAGAAAACTCAAGTTCACTTCCCAGCACCCATGTCCGATGGCTCACAATTCACAACTTGAGTAACTCCAAATTCAGGGGGATGCTTCTGACCTCCTGAATATGATATGATAGCACTTAAAGAGTAAATGATTCTCCGTGGTCCATGATACATACAATTTTCACAATTTTTTAACTGGGGGTTTATCTTTATTGAACAGGCAAGGAAATGAATATTCTCATTGTTGTCAAAACAATGTCATATTAAAGGTATGCACATTACCATTATATAGCAGATTATAAATAATATAGAAATGATTTAAAGTATGTAAGAGAATATAAGCATGTAAGATGATGCTACTTCATACCAGAGTCTTGTACAGTTTCAGGGCTTTGGTATCTTAAGGGAGAAGTGGGATTTTAAAACCAATCTACCATATATAGCAAAGGACATCTGTCTAGCTGTTCCTGACAGTTGACTGTGTTGTGTCTGGGAACATCAGGGAAAAAGTTTTGTGCATTGTACCTGAGTTGTCTTATGGTATGTCATGATTTCTGTCAGTGAACTTGAAGATCATACTAGTATACCTTTTAAATTCTAAGGATGTGAAACAGGTTTAAATAAATGGTATAATAAGATTTCTAGATTGTAGCAATTTAGTTTCAATATTAAATGTCATACTGGGTCTTCAGCTTCTTAAATATTAATAGTTCAGAGTGAGATGAAGTATTGTGTCCATCTATAGCTGGTATATGGACCCTAGAAGAAACAGAAAAGATAGAGCCTTAGTGATAGTATAAATGATGTAAGCTCACCAAATTGAAAACCACTTTCTGTCATATTTTTTTATGCTTATAACAAGTCACTACATACCACTATTAGAATCTAGAAAAGTGGCAACCAAAACTCTCTTTGGAGGGATAAAATTTACTGCACGTTAGCGTGTGATATATTTCCTCCATACAATAGAGTTAAATGGTGGCAAAAGCAGTTTAAGAGGCATTAGCATTCTCTCTCGAATCAGCTGTCTGTCAGGCAACACCATTTACATTTTATACCTTCCGCACTCTTCACAAATTTTATATGGGAAAGTTGGCTAACCAAATGGGTTTCAGAATCAACCTATGAGCCATAATGCTCATTCATAATTTCAGTGCTCCAAAGGTAGGGGAATGGATGCTTGTAATAGTTTTGCCTTAATGAATGTTTGGTAATGATAATTTAATCTAAAAATTGTATAAGACTCAGTTTAGAGCACATAATGTCTTTAAATACATGTTTGTGTTACTGGGTTTTTTCCCTCTATTTTCTTTCTTGTCTGTTTGTCTCTTCCTTTTTGCTTTTCTGGACCCTGAATCTAGGGCTTTGAATGCAGAGGGGAAATACTGTACCACTGAGCTGCATGCCCAGTGCCAAGGCTTTGGCTGTGTTTGTGTCTGTCTCAACAGAGCCACCACGGCACGACACACTGCACAGAGTACTGTTTGGATAGCTGGTTTAATGTTCAGTAATCCTTTTCAGAAGTTAGACCGTGGTCAAAGCCATTACTATGCCACTTCCGTGGCAGCGCTGAGCCTCGTCTCTCTTTGTAAGAAATAGGAAGCACACAATCACATACCCAACAGTGCTGAATTGAGATTTCTCCTAAACAATGTTTTTAAAATCTCTCTAATAATATGTATTTTGAAAAATAAACTTCTAGATTTTTATACTTATACAGGTACCAAAATGTGCTATATCTAAAGATATATCAATATGTTTTTGAAAACTTCCACACACTGTGAAGAAAAAATTTCAAATTTTTATCTACTTGACAAGTCTTCAACATACATTAAATTTGGGATTAATGTAATTTTGAAACCAAGTGATATCACAGATTTGGCTCCTAAGGCCATCATTTAGTCCTGCTTCCTCCAGACCCCGAGTCCCACTTTCCACTCTGCTGCAAACTCACCCTAGGGAAGCAGCCTCCCTGGGCTCCTGAGAGTGAAGGCTGAAAGGTCAGCAACATCTAAGAAGTTTGAAAACACAGTCTCCCCTGAGTTGTGCCCTCCTGGGTGGCAGTCCTCTGGTAGGAGAATACTAGAAAAGGAAAGTGGATTGGAGGTTTTGTTTCAGCTGAAATCTAGACTGCTTGGTGCTTGAGGGCTTTCCTTTCCTCTGCTCTCTCAGAGATGCTCTTGACAATTAAAAAACGTTGTTTTAAAATGCTGTTGAAAGGTGGAGTGACTGTTGTTTACAGAGATCAGTACAAAATACATCTGTGTCTTTCCTCCTGAAAGAAAAGGCGACTTGAACATATAATTTAGCACTGACAGCGTTTACAAACAAGAATTTTAAAATAAAATGTGCCCTTTGGTTTGTGTGTGTGTGTGTGTGTGTGTGTGTGTGTGTGTGCATATGTGTGCATGTATGTATAAGCATTGCACATGAATATCTGGGGGGCTGGGAGGTCTCCATTCCCACTGCCAACTGCCAATAAGCCAACGTGGAGCAGAAGCCGGGATGGAGGAGGCAAATCCCCCACACAGACGTCTGAACTGTGCCCTATTCACAGACAGATAGCATTGTCTGGAAATCCATGAATCAGAAAAATAGACAGGTGGCCTGCTCCTGATGGTAACGCTTGGGGTGTCTGAAGAAATTCAGAGGCACACCCATCCTTCTGCTTTCGTTATTATATCTCTTACGTGTCTAAGTAAATGAAGACCCAATTTAGAATGTCATTTGTTTTAAGGCAAAGGACTACAGCTACAGTGGATGGAAAGAATCCCAGCACTGCCCGCCACCTCCACCTGTCTGGTCTGAAGAAGCCATTCCTGACTGCTGTGCTGTTGCTGTTCTTCACGTCATTGTTTCATGAGAAGCGTGGTACCTCCGCGTGAGCGGAGTGGTGCCTCGGCCTGAGCGGAGTGACTAACCACTGAGTTATTTTTCTTGTAGGGACTTCAGTGTTTTATGAGTCTCTCCACCTTATGTCTCATGAATTAACCTCACCCCACCATCTGAAATAGCACAGTTTGATCAAAGAAGTAAATTAATAAAGTTGAAATCGCTTCCACCGAGGCCGACACCTTTCTCCATGCTATGCTTTTATTGCTCTTCCCAGCTGATATTTATAATCCCGCCATATGTGGTTATAAAGATTTATTACGAGCCAGTGGAATAAGTCCTGCGAATGTGTACAGTATATGTCCAAGTTTGACTCTGTAAGCCTTGGAGATTTCTAACACGATGAAGCCATTTTGATCGAGAGCCAAGCAGCGCGCAGTTGGAGCGGAGCCTCGTATTGACAAAGGGTTTAGCTCTGTGCCTTAGACTATACTAAGCCCATGTGTGGGTTCCCTATGAATATTTGCAAAGTTCAGGTAGGTATGTTTCTTCTTCCTCACTCTCCTCATCTGAGGAGAATTGAAGTTAGAGAATCTGTTGAGCAAAAGTCGAAGTGGAAAATTTTAAGATGGCAAATAAAGGTCTGTAAAGGCTGGACAGAGCTGAACCAGGGATGCATCTGTATGCCCATCCTAACCAGGCACAATGAACAGGTCTTCTGAGCCCATGTGTGAGAGAGAAAGCTGTAGGCACCAAGTAGTATGAGCTCCTCCCGCCTCCATAGCAGTAACTCCGGACAGGACTCTGCTTGTCTCCTTCCACACCCGTCCTCCATGTGTTCAACTTCTCTTACCCTTAATATATGTGTATATTTTCTCTTTTTAAAAAAAGTATGTGTAATTCAAGTGAAGAGTTGCTATCAAAAAGAGAAAGGTCTCTTACTCTATTCTGGGCTGCTGGAACAAAATACTGTAAAGTGGGTAGTTTATAAACCACAGAAAAAAGTACTCTTCACAAGTCTAAAGTCTAGAAAGCCAAGGTAAAGACAGTCAGCTTCCCCACCTGGTGGCAGCTCCCAACCTGCTTGATAATGGAGCCTGTGTGCTGCGGCCACACGATGGAAGCAAGAAATTCCTTTTCTCAAAGACTTATCTCAGTCATAAGGGCTCCCTACCCATGATGTGACTGCTACCCTGAAACCTTAATTCTTTCTGCTATTGTCTTGGGGGTTTAGACTTCAACATATCAATCTTCATAGGAGGCGGGTAGTACGCACCCAACCACAGTAATACTCAAATAAAACAACAGAGTGGGCTCTCTCCCAAAATTTTAAGTGAGGTTTCTCAGCACCCAAGAAGTTTGTCAGCTAAAAAACTTTAAAATATTAGAAATTTTATTAGTTCTTTCTATCCAGGGGCATAGGACCACCTGAGCATGTTTTTTTTTTTTTTTTTTTTTTTTTGTTTTTTTTTTTTTTTAACAGAAGATCTTAAAGGATTTTTATAGGTAGCCTGGATTACAAACTAGTGTAAGCCAGTGCACTTTGCTTCCTCCCAGGGACGGACTCACACACTCTGTGATGATGAGTATCTGCACTTGTGAGAAATCGGTGCAGCATCTCCTGCTGCAGCTGTGATATTTGTCTTTGGATGGTGTTAATAACATGACACTCTGTCTTAAGTCTCCTGGACATCTGAATAAATGTCTATTTGAAACAAATTATGAAAATAAACATGTTGGTTGGTGGGAAGAGGAAATTTGGAGCCAAGAGAAGTGCAAAGTCTGCATGTTCTCCTTACTTGTCCAGAAGTGATGTCATTCACACGAAGGTCAGTCACCTATTGTTCATGACTAAGAATCAGGAGGATGGAGGCACGCCTCATCGCACTTTCTCAACCCTTACAGAGCTTGTCACTTGCACAAGACTGACAGCACCTAGCAGCCTCTCTCATTTGCAATGAATAATCTATGTCATTGATTCGTCTTTACCAAGACTTAGCTAAGTCAAGATAGTAAGTGTTGATGAACAGAGAACACAGGGTTTAAGGAAGAACGTGGTTAATGCATCAAAGATACATGAGGCAGGTGGTGGAGGACATCTAGACCTGAAAACAGGATAGATCTGGTTATAGGATGGCATATACAAGTGTGAAAGCAAAAGGGCTCAAGAGATCAGGGAAAGAGGGACCAGAGAGCAGACAGAAACTAGACTGAAGGGAAGAGGAAGTGAAGGCTAAGGTAGGAATGGATTAGTGCCACAGCTTGCTTGGATGGTGTCTGTGTTTCCGGGACAATACAGACTCCTTTCTACAGGAGTCCAGTTCTGATGCATTTCTAATAGAAATTGTACAAATGTTCACTAAAGGAATATGCCAGAATGTTTGTGGTGCTACCAAATCTGCACTTATTTGATTGTTTGCTAGGAATACTGAAAAAAAAAAATACCACAGACTGGGTGCCTTGATCCATACACATTTATTTTCTCACTGTTAGAGTAAGACTGGAAATCTGAGATCAAGGTATCAACAAAGTTGCTTTCTTCTAAGATCCCTCTTCTAGGGTTGGAGACCGTTGTCTCTTCCTTGTCATCACATGATTCCCCCCTCTGTGTGTGTCTCTCTGTCTCTGTCTGTCTCTGTCTATCTCTCTGTCTCTCTGTCTCTATCTCTCTGTCTCTGTCTCTCTGTCTCTCTCTGTTTCTCTCTCTGTCTCTGTCTCTGTATCTCTCTCTCTCTCTCTCTCTCTCTC
>JADRCD010157666.1:3942-16443 GCA_019843815.1 Montemys delectorum | reverse complement strand
CTCTCTCTCTCTCTCTCTCTCTCTCTCTCTCTCTCTCTGCCTCTCTTAAACAATGAAACAAAAAATAAGGTGGCAGTTACAAATATTTATAATATATTTTAGATTAATAGGTTCAGAGTTTTAAGCAAGATAAGAAATGCATTAGTCTAATTATAGCTCTAATCCTGATTGAGTTTCTCTTAGAAACATTGATTCTGGGGCAAGGAAACACAACTCTTTAAACATAAACTTGGACTCAGGTGTGATATTAAAAATCAGACAAATGATAAGCCTGGGGGAAGAAAATTATTGGCCAGGAGTTCTCCATAGTTACTGTGACTCAGTTGGTCTGTCTTTCTCTTGGACAGAAGGGATGTGTTAGATAAGGCAAAGGTGGTGAATAAGAGGTTTCCAACATCTGTCTGGGACCTAGAGTCTTGCATAGCCTGAAGAGGAAAAGTCAGAGGCAGGGAGGGACACAGTAAGTTTTTGTATGTTTTACTATACTATGTTCACCATGGAGTTATGTTAGCATGTTGATGTGACCTAACATGCAAACAGAGTTCTCAGGGTCTCCCAACTTGTAATTGCTGATGCATTCTGATCTAGTTGTCAGGAAAGAAATGGGATGGTTGAGTCCCCTTAAGAAAAGTGATCAACAGGCCTATCCCATAGTCATCAGACTACAGGCAAGGGCTCCTTTTGAGATTCGAGTGCAGTGAGCCTCTAGTTATGGCCTGTTCAGTTGGGGACTGTGTGTGTGCTTATTGGTCTGGCTGTCATTCATTGATATTTTACTTGGTTTTGTCCATATACTGGTACAATCTTTTTGTACAATAGGTTAGTTTCACATATTGATCTGATTTTTTTTCAATATAATTGTGTTATTAAAGTAATTGTCAGAGCTCTTAACGGTCATTACCTTTAAACAGAAGATAAAAAACCAAACAACAACAACAACAACAACAAAAAACCCCCCAAAAAAAACCCAAAAAGAAAAAAAAAAACCAAAAAAACAAAAACAAAATAAAACAAAAAACCAAACAAGCCAGGGCATGAGAGTGTGTTCTGTAAAAAAACCAAACCACTTAATCCTTTTTAAGTTGAAGAGATTGGACAATTTTGAACTTGAAAAAAATTACTTTGAAAGATAAAGGTATATAAACTCATTTAACTATTAATGATAGAGATTAATCTGCAAAGAATTAAAAGCAGCTTTGTTAATGGCAAGAGACACTTGCAGTTAATAAGGACATTACTTCTCATTTGGGGTTAGGTTGGCCTCTCATTTATTAATGTCTATTTAAACTACAAACAGAAAGAACTCCATTTTTACCAGACTTCTTGTCACAAGACCCAGTCTCTAAAGAGAAATATCAGTGACGGAAAACCAGAAAGACTAAATAGATGTATTTGGTCTCACAGGCAGTCCATTAATTTGCTCAAATTAAATATTATCTTTAAATATTGAAAGGTTAAATGTACACTGATAATGGATTCAGACAGCTCTTAGGCTGTAATTGCTTTCTAATGCAGTTACTAAAAGACATTTGATATAACATATTGAGAATGGAGGGTTAGGGACTTTTCTCTACCTCGGCTTTAACTGAGTTTTATAGCTTTAATCCTGGCAGTTGTAGGTATTGGATAACCACACTCTTTTTATGAGAAAATATACACTGTATAAACTATTCAGCAATCAGATTGTTGAGTGTATTATAAAGCATGAGGGTTTTTGTTTTGTTTTGTTTTGTTTTTTGTTTTTTTTTTTTTTGTTTTTGTTTTTCCTGGCCATAGAGTTTGCAAATTGGTAATACTGGAACTAATTTAAATCAACTCTCCATCCTGAATGCTTTTCTACTAGATAAAAGTCAAACATCAGAAAATGTTATCAGCTGATGATATGTATGCTGGATTAGAACAGCTGTGTGTGTGTGTGTGTGTGTGTGTGTGTGTGTGTATTTGTGAGTGCACCTGTGTGCACTACTGACAGAATTAATTGAAAACTTCTCAGTCTGTCGTAGAGTCTCATCTAACTCTGGCCTAGGGGTGGCTTTGGGCGGCTTGCTAGGCAGCTTTATTCTCTGTAATTATCTTCTTTGATAGATATTTGTTGGATACATTGTTTTTGCATTAACCTTTGGTTTAGTGTCTTCTATTTTAAATTTTACTGTGGAAGTATAGGATTCACTTTGGTTTCTCAGACCTTGATGGAGAAATAGGTGTGTGTAACTTTTAAAATTAATAAATTGATTTTTTAAAAAAAGTTTTGCTTTTGTATCTAGGAAATATTGAGATTGTAAGTAATGACATGTCACCCACCCGGTGTCGTGTGTGCCCACCCGACAGGGGTGCCTTGCGCACTTTCGCCTTGAGAGAGATCTGATAATCTTCATGCTTTTTGAACTTCCGGCTTTCGCAAGTTTAAATTATTCTTAAGTCCTTAAAAGTACTTTAATTATTTGAATTTTACATGTGCGAATGTCTTCTAACTGCCTTGCCGAATTAAAGGGCTGTATATACATACAGATGCCTGACACAATGTGATAGCAAGTCTTAGAATTCCCATACGGTAGCATTACAGAGGAATAAACTACTGCTTGCATTGGCTCTGACTGGAGGAGTTTTAGAGGAAGTTGGAATTCTGTGGTTTTCACTAATGAGCGTGGTGCTGGGCCCCTGAAAGTTGTCTTGCATCCCAGAATGGAGGTTTTGTTTCCTACTCTATAGGTTCATCTCGTTTTCTCTTAAGGTACATGGAGAGTAAAATGGTTCCATCTGAAGTTGTATCACTAGAGGATACTATGAAGTTCACTTTAAAACGTATGTATCCCGGAATGTTAATTCTCGGTAGCCTAAGCATCCTCAGAGCATTCACTGGACTTGCCACACCTTGATGATGATTAGGATGCCATCCTACTCGTCCCCGATATTTATGATCCAAAATGCACACAGTAGAGGACAGAGGTACATAAGCTTTCCCACCCAGACCACAGTCAATGTATAAACATGGTGGCTTGTGGACTTGGCTGAGCATTGCCACACAAAGCTTAAGCTATATTTGCATACGGCCCCAGAGAAGGCCTATGAAGTTGAAGCTCAGGATAACATAACATAACATAACCGGCTGTATCCTGTGTCACAGTGTGTTTACAGCCTTTCCTGTGTACGTAGGGGGCCAGCAGGATACCACAGGTATGTCAGTCCACGCTGCCTCACACTGCTTCTAAGCGCCCCAAGAGTCTTGACCTTATGGGTTTATTAGGAGCAAGCACTGTCTTCGGAATGAAGTTCGGCAACCAAAGCTTGAGGACATTAAGTGACAGTCACTTGTGATATTTTCTTCTCAATTATCTAAACGCTGCGGTTGATGCCAGGAGCAGCGTTTTGCTGTTATCTGTGAGTGACTAGTATAAAAAATGAGCCTTGCCTTTTTTTCTTGACAAGCCTCTTTTGAGCCACCAAATGGTGCAAAGACACCGGAAACAAGATTTGACACCTATGATTTTTTTTGTTTGTTTGTTTGTTCCTGCCATGATTTTGTTAATAGATACACAAGCACAAATCCAGCAACCGGCACACAGAGGTAGAGACTGCCCTGGAAGTTCTGTGCTCTGCTCTAGGTGTGCAGTGATTGCTTCTCTTGCTACACATTCATTTCTGATTTAAATATCTAATGATTCTCATCAAACAACATTTCAACTTTCTATGAGATCCTGTAAATGATCCCTTAGATCCCATTATGAGAAACAATGGGGGAAACGAGCTTTAATGGGGGAGGCTGCAGCTCAGTCTCTGGGTTCTGCAGCTGTTTGTAACCGCAGTAGAACATGCCAGTTGAACGGCAGCCGTCCACCCGGTGCCATTGCCCATTACGTGATGCATAAAATGATTGCCGGTGCCGCAGATTTCATTTCTGCAAGGTGTTCGGCTTTTCCATGAGCTTTGGCACCATTTTGTGGCCCGACCTCTTCTTTTCCTCGAGATTGGAAAATCAACAAACAAATATCCCCTGTCTCCACCCCTCCAGCTCTCAGTGCTTCCAGGAGACATTGCTGGTGTGAATGATACTCCTGATACAATGCTTTTGATGCTTTTCCTGTTTGTGCATTTGTATATGTTTACATATGTGTATGTGTCCGTTGTGTGGGTGGGTGCATGGGCACGTACGTGCATCTGTGTAGAGGGCAAAGGACAACCTCAAGTATCATACCTTAGGTGCTGTCCACCTTGGTTTCTGAGACATAAAGGACACTAAAGGACTGTTGGGATACAAATCATTATCTGTGACTTCCTACGAGTTGACTGAGAATCGTGACTGTTGCTTGAAGCCCATCATTGGCCTGAAAGCCCTAGGGATCCGCCTGCTTCTTCTTCCCCAGCTCTGCTCCATTCTCTCCTCCTCTGCCAAAGCAAATCTGGGGTTTATTTTCCACTGTGCTTTTCTTTTTCTGATTAGATAGTTTTTTTTTTTTTTTTTTTTTTTTGGTCAGGATTTTCTTTAGTCCCCGCCCCCCAGGATGATATCATTCAAGCACACTGTATTCGTTTAGGTAGAAGATATGTTTATTGAGTATACTGCC
Source organism: Montemys delectorum (assembly GCA_019843815.1). Taxonomy (NCBI): domain Eukaryota; kingdom Metazoa; phylum Chordata; class Mammalia; order Rodentia; family Muridae; genus Montemys; species Montemys delectorum. The sequence continues at coordinate 11,881 of JADRCD010157666.1, read as the reverse complement.
AGAGGTGGTGGGCCAAGCGGTTCTGAGAATGTACCGGTAGCCCAGAAGTATATGGTAAATACATTGTGGAGATTATGTAGACAGGTGTGAGATGCAGGGTTAATCATCCATGTGCCGGAGCGTCCGTGAAAAAAACGTCTTAAATGTATAGCTCAGATAGAGTTAGGGAGACTGGACGTTTCTCAGAGGAAAGTGAGCTGGGGAGAAGTGGATGGAGACTTGGCTGTTGGGGTTTTGGGGGGAGTTCATGGAGACTTGGCTGGCTGGTGTGGGGCAGGAGGGAAAGGATGGAGACATGGCTGGAAACTGACAGGTCCCCTGTATAGTCAGACTGCAGGTATGTGACCCCAGGAGAGTTAAGCTGTCTCTCTGAGTCTGATTATTGGTTTGTAAGATGGAAAACATTTACTTATGGGATTGACAAGGAGTAAACAAGCTAGCCCATATAAAGTCCTGGCTGAACGATCTCATGAAGACGGCACTAACATAAGTAGCTCCATTTGAGTAAGGCACAGCTCAGGGTGCGGGTGGACTTGGAGGCTATAACACATAGATAAGGTATTCTTGGCATCAGCACTTGGTCACATTGAAGAAAACGGATATTTCATTGAGAGCCAACAGCACTAACCATTCAACAGGTTTTGTGGGCTATGCATAATCACTGCAAAGGAGATATTTTAGCAGTCCAGCATACCAGATACCCAATACTATTTACTTTTATCTGAATCAATGAAAAGAGAAACATAAAGATTTAAGAGGAGGGGGACATTCTTCTCTCCACAGCTGGTCATGCGCCCAGTGCTGTTGGCAGTAGAATGGATTGTTTGGAATGTGTCCCTAAAATCCTGTAATTTAATTTTCATTATTTATGTAACACAGTTAGTGGATGTGGAGCTTTAACACACACACACACACACACACACACACACACACACACACACACACACACACAGAGGACCAAATTTCTGGCCTGGGTTATTTTACCAAAGAGTAAGACTGTAGCTGAAATACTCAGTCCTACCAAGCAGATCGAAGCTTGGTAGCATGCTACTTTAGATCTCAAGATCCTAATCAGCAAGGATCAAAGGGAGGATAACATTGCTGGGTGTGAACTAAGGGGTCAAGCACTGGGAAATAGGGCTGTGGTGGCAAAGGCTCTTTGGGATGTCAATGTTTCTGAGGGGTCTAGAAGAACACGGAAATATTTACTTTAGATACGAAACACCCAGTTTGGCTTACAGAGGGAAGCTCTGTGGGTGGTGCTTAAAGCCCTGTTTCTCTTAGGATCATTTCTGTGGTCTTCATTTTGTCTGATCTTAGAAATGGGATTCAGGTCGGACTGAATCCCCTAATGCGCATCTGTGAGAAGCTGGGATGTGATTTCTAGAAAATTCCTTATAGTAACCACAAGTTGAAAGTGCTGACACGAGAGGCTCCTCAGTAGAACACGGGAAAAATGTACCCACAGTTCTTATATTTGCCATTTTAGAAAAAACGCATGTTTGCTTGGACTTGACTATTGTTTAATCACAGTTCCTGGTTTCCAAAAGGCTGGTGTGGACTAGGCTAAGGATCTCTGGTAAGGTCCAGATTCACAACTGGCTTACCAGTTTGGGGGTGAGTCAGTACGACAGCCTTGAGATAAAGTGCAAAGAATAACAATTAGAGGACACAATAGCACTGGGGGGTCACAGCATATGGTCTTATGCCACCAGGAACTATAAAGGATCAATTATTCTGACTCCATCCTTGGCAAGCTCTGTGTGGCTACAGAATCTAATTATTTTGCAAATCATTCCAGTTACTGACCACAGCCAGGAGATTACCCCCTAAATGAAGATTACCACCGAGATGGAGTGGGAGTCTTCCCTGGGACTCCCTTTCAGAATTGTAGGAAAACAAAGCCATCTAAATCCACATGTTAATCATTAGGCTAGGCTAACTGGCCAGTGCAATCTGCCCAGTCGGTCACTTCACACATTGTCTATCTCAAGAAGTTAAGGTTCAGATCTTAACCTAAATTTCACGTACTTGTAAAGCGTCACTTGTCACTTGTTCAGTTTGTGCTACCAAGAGGAGTAGGGTATCCCCAGAGCACACAGTGGCTTGCTGAATCAGGGATGGGGGGCAGTGAGGTCACAAAACCTCTTTCAGCTCCCTGGGTGCACGGCAAAGAATGTGAATGTTGTGACATTTGATGGGGGTGTAAATTCTGCTCTACACTGATAGCTTGGGACGTGTTATTTACGTCCCCACCTTTGTTTTTATGGAGCACAGAGTCACTGCACAAACGGCCATTTGTTTTCTAAAGCAGTCGTCTAGGACCGAGTGCCAGGTCACCCAGCTAAGGGTTTTTATAGCATTGTTTGGCACCCTCTTTGGGGCTTTGTTGTTTTCTCCAGAGCCCAAGTTTTCTCACCACGCCTTCAAATATTGCATCCAAAAAAAAAAAAAAAAATTGTGGCCTAGGAAACAAGAGATGCCTTAGGAAGTCTCAGGTGTAGGCAGGGCTTTGTTTGAGAGCCTCACATCTGTTTGTCCTCCCAGTTCTTGGCTACACGGGTGAGAAGGTACCCATGTTCACTGTAGATGGCTAGTGGTAAGATACGGGATGGCTAGATCTTCAGGATATTGGTTATAGTGAGTTTTCTCAAGCACATGACCAGCTCAGTCTAACCCATTAGGGTGCTGTAGTGCAAGAATAAGCAAGGGTGTGTCTGATAGATTCCATATCCATGGAATGATTTAAATTGTGATAGGAAAATGTTACCTAGCCCCTGTCTTTTAGGAACTGGTCACAGGACATTATTTTACACCATCACGTTGGAAAGCCGCCGAGACTGTTCTGACACTGTGCCACAGTGCCACATCTGACCCTGAGTTGGGTTAGTTCAGTTAAACTGAAGTGCGGCTGTAGAGGAAGGGAGACACATCCAGAGTATTTAAACAAATCTGGTGTTTGAAATTTAAAGACCACACAAGTGGGATTGCAGCAAAGCCTTGCATGTTCTAGCCTCACAGTGGTGACTCAGCAGCTGTCAGAATCTGTCTGGAGCCAGTGGGGTGCCTTGGGGACCTATGGTCCTCAGGAGCTGCATCGCCACCCTCCCCACACCCACCTCAGTGCAGGATCTAAGAGCTTGTCTCTTTTCTCTCCTACCCCTCCTTTCACTTGCTCTGATTGATGGAAACACGTGCTGGGGAGTTTTCCCTGACAGTCTTCCCAAAGCCTGAAAGGAGGAGATGGTGCTGGGTCTATTTTTGAAAAGAAGGCTGTTAATGTAAAGCCGGTGTTGATCTATTCGGGTGAATTATAATGGGGATATTATTACAGCCTTCCAAGCTGAAAATGTATTATTTTTCTCACCTACTTTGGTTGCTGATACTTGATCATAGGAACATACTGTGCATCTGGTTTATTTGGGGAGGCTTATTTGTAGATTCTCAAAAGTCGAACTTCATACTTCTTTATGTGTTCTCTAGCCTTCCCCCCCTACCCCAGTGGGGAGGGGTAGTAATGCAGTCCACCTGTGGAGCCTCAACCACACCCTTTCAGACTGTTACAGCTTACTATGAGAGGTGTTGGCAGTGAAAAGGTTTGAGGGGGGAAAATACTAATTTATCATTGATTTTTATGAATAAAGATAATATTGTTGTTATGGCTGATTATGATTTCTACAAACTTTCATAGTAAGCCTTATTTGTCCATTTGTATTTTCAAATGCTCAATGTCTTTATGTAGAAGAGGTCACTTGGATCCGGAAGAAGAAGAACAACAACAAAAAACCTATATTGAACAGGTGCATCCTCTATGAATTTATTATATACCAAACAATATCCCGTGAGAAAATTGTAGTTTCAAATGGTTTATAATCTAAAAGTAATTTGTTTTTGCATGCTGTGGCACGGGTCCTGAAAGGATGGAGATGCCCTGTCTCCTTTGGCCTCCCCTGTACCCTTTTCTCTGGCACAGAGAGGGTCTTTTATTATTGCATGTTTGAGTCACTGGACAAAATAGTGAATGGGGAACTCTGCTGAATTTCAGATCTAAGGTTCATTTCCTTGCTATTTGCTCTTTAGACTATGAAACAGTTTTGGTATCAAAAAATGTGAATATTATCAAACAGGGACAGTTTTTTATACACACACACACACACACACACACAAACACACACACACACAAACACACAGTATTAGTAATAGTTCATACCAGGTGGCACCTGTGTGCCAGGTTCAGTTCCAAGTACTTCCCACAGAGTAAGCCCTAATCTTCATGACTGTTTCTGGAGGAAGCAGATGGTTGCTTTGTAGATGGAGAACTGAGGCACACATTAGGCCAAGTCAGTTTTCTGGTGTCTTGGGTCTTCTGTTTCACTGAATTAGGATCTAAATACATGAGTACAGTTTTTTTTTTTTTTCCCTAGAACTTTTCTCACCCTCCACCCCCCACCTCAAACCCCCACTTACAGTCACAACTCTTTGCTCCATCTGATGATAAACACTCCTGTCATCCCTGTGCCTGAGGTATGCGTACAGGTTGGTCTTTTACTTAATATGCTGGGAAATTCCCTCGTGATGCTCCTACATTCAGATCTCCTTTAGGACCCTGTATTATCTCTCTGAGTACAGACTTGGCGAGTTCTCCCAGATCTCCTTTAGGACCCTGTATGATCTCTCTGAGTACAGACTTGGCGAGTTCTCCCAGATCTCCTTTAGGACCCTGTATGATCTCTCTGAGTACAGACTTGGTGAGTTCTCCCAGATCTCCTTTAGGACCCTGTATTATCTCTCTGAGTACAGACTTGGCGAGTTCTCCCTTGCTCTTGCCATTTTCCCAGCTGATTGGTGAGTGTGTCTACTGCTTTCTCTGGAGTATTTACCCTTGGACCCCAGGGCAAGAGGTGCTTAGCTTTGCTCTCCTAGCTGTCTTGAGGAGTTTGCTTACAGTGTATCCAGTTGGCTTGTTTTATTCTTGTAGGGTTATGTCCTTGTTTGAAGTAGGCACATAGGAAAACATGTAATAGTTAATAACAGACACTAGGAAATTTAGTTAGGCTAAGGAGAGACTCGGATGAATTTTTGGAAGGTTGAGGAAAGGTCCTCAAAAGAAAGGATGGAATCACAGCATTTGACTTCATTGAGGAAGATGAGAAATGTTCTGATTTAAGATTCAAAAAGGGGGGGCTGGTGGTGGGAGTCCCCAGGACTGAGGAGACCAGCTCTGGTGGCGGTTATTTTTACCTCTCTGGCCTTTTTGGCTTTCTTCAAGAATGTTGGGATGGTAGGAATGTTCAGCTCCCTAGCACATCCCGAAGGTTGAGAGAGGAAGCATTTGTTGTGAACTTCAAAGGATTCTCACACACAGAAAGTATGGAACAAATATTCCCACGGAAGTTGTCATTTCGCCATTGAGGAAATTGAATCTGAGAAGGTAAATTACTTACCCAAGGTGGGAGTCTTGACACCCGTGGAGACAGCCCTCTTAGCCTATTGAGAATTGATGCAGAGCAAGTCTCTGCTTGGCAAATACATGGCTGTGCACTTACTTTGAATCTCAAATAGGTGCTGAACTTTTTGCCTCTTTCATTCATTGACCTTCCCCCAAGCCCCCACTTCCCGCACAGGGCAATGCCGGTATGCTGGGTGATTTTGAAGAAAGTGGTTGTAAGCCAGCATAACGGGAAGGGAAAACAACTTACCAGACACTTCTTCCATATATAATCCAAATTTCAAATGTATTAATTTTGCCGAATGCCATGGCAACATACATATCTGCTTTTCAGTTCCTGAAAGGTATTTTGGGAATTATTGGCTCATGCTTGCTTGAGCATTTTCGTCTTTCAGCTATAGAAATGCACCGCGTAGCGTCTTCCTTCTGTGTTTGTGCTTCTATTCAAGATGAGAATAAAAGCAGTCCGTTTCTGGGTTGTAATATCTTCTCTGAGCGGTGGCTTTCTAAAACAGTCACACCTTGACTGAAATGAAAACTCTGCCGTATCATAAAAGATATTCTAATTACTGCATCTAGTTAAAAGGAGAATAAATCACTAAGAGATTATTTTAAGTGCCTTAAATATAATAAAAAAAGAATAATGGACGCTGAACAGCTTGACAAGTTTGATGAATGCAGACGGGGGCTGCTTTCTGTGGCTTTTTGATGGAGAAGTGCGGTTTACTTTCCTAGTATTTTGTCAAAGAGAATTTTTTTTGCTGGAAGATAAGGAGAAACCTTATCTTTCCTGAACATTTGCCAGGTCCCAGCATTAGCCTAGGCAGTGTGTTAATCTCCATCTCATTTAAGCCTTCTCCGCTTTCTAGATAACATTATCCCCATTTTACATCTAAGACAAATGAGGCTTGGAGAATTCAAGTCACTTGCTTCAAGGAGCAAGTATAGCCTGGGAGGCTGAGTTGCAGTGCCTCTCCCTTCTCTTCTATTGCGATATATACAATAGCAGTTGGCTCCCTGGCGCAGAGACACCAGTTGCGTCACCTCTAATTGACAATGGGTGGATCAAACTAGTTAAGCCTCTGTAAAATGGGAAGAGTCCGGCTCCCATTCAAGAGGACACAAAAGGTTCTCCTTTTTCTGTTGCCTTAAAAGAGAGCAGTCTCCACACCTCTTTGCTCAATGCTTGGCCCAAAGCAGGGAGTGGCTGGGATAACTTTACGTAAGTAAGTATTCAATGATATTCTTCCCCATTGATGGTAATTTAAGGGTTTCTACATTATGTTTCCTTATGTGGATGCAGTACAAAACTGACTCAGGCCTGGGCCCAAACATCCACAGACATCCTCACACAAATCAAGATTAAATCTATTTTAGAGGAAACGGTGTTTCCAGCTATGGAAACTGTTGCAAGTTCTGCTAACAGTGATGGAGTTTCCCAAACATTTCATGAGTCTCCTTTTGGAGATACTGTTTGTCAGTGTCTTAAAAAAAAAAAAAAATCAGTCAGGAGGTTGCTTTGCAGTTGTGTGTGCCTGTGCCTGTTTGTACACAGGTGTGGGAGTTACGGATGGTGGAGAAATGAAATCAGAGGCAAATCTGGCTTCAGGTTTTGTTGGCTCTGTTGATACACATTCTTCCTGTCCAATGTGCTGCTGATCTTAAGCCCACGTATTAAGTATGCATTTTGCTGGTTGACCTTTCCTTGAGTCTGGCAACCAAGACCTAGAAGGTGATTAAAAGAATGTAGGACATAAGGTGCCAATACAGTGCCATCTGCCACTAGAAGAAGGTGTGTGTGTGTGTATGTGTATGTGTGTGTGTGTTCACATGGATGAGTACACTTACCTGTGTGGAGGCCAGACATTAACTTGAGTGTCTTTTTAAGTTGTTCTTCACCTTTTCAGATCTGTGATTCTGTGTTTCTGTTTGAAGTACTTGTGTAATACACGTTCCCCTCAATCTGCGTGGGCAGAGGACAAAGGAGATTGAGCTTCCCCATATATCACTCTCTCCCCTACTCCCTTGGGACAGGGTCTCTTTCTGAACTAGACCAGTGTTGGGAAAGCCCCATGATTCTCCTGTCTACCTCCCATCCCTCTCCTTGGGATTACAAGAGCATATGACCATGCCTGGCTTTTTATGTGGGTGCTGGGATTTGAACTTGGGTCCTTACACTTAAATAGCAAACATTCTCACTCTCTGAGCCATCTCCACCCCCCACCCCACCCCCCAAAACTTGTGTTTTGAGACTCTTCACTAACCCCAAAGTGCATCATTTTGGCTAGACCGGCTGGTCTCTGGCTCCTGGTGGAGATCTTACCCTCGCACAGTGCTACAGTTACAGACAGGCATCGCCACAGCCAGTTTTATATGGTTGCTGGGGCCTACAGCTTGCAAAAGAAGCACTTTGTCCACCGAGTGGCTACCCGGCACTATTCTACTATTCTGTAGAATTTTTCTTTTGTGTGTGTGTGTGTGTGTGTGTGT